>PVIA01013836.1:0-29968 GCA_004024845.1 Tonatia bakeri
GCCAAAGACTAGCCAGAAAGCTTCCGCCCTATAAGAAGAAAATCCGCCCAGCCCACGTGGTCAATCTCTGCTCAGAGTTGGCCCGCTCCCATGTTCTGTGGAGTGTACTATCGCTTAATAAATCTTCCCTCTTTCTTTATACTATAAACTCCGTGTGTTCGGCTCAATTCTTTGTCCCGATCACTAAGAACCTGGTTACCTGGGCCACCTGTGACACCCTCGCTTGGGAGCTGAGAAGTTCAACACAGAATTGGGGTGGCAAAACACAAGCATTAAACAGATTGCACATTGTGGTATTCCTAAGGCTACAGGAGGTATGCAAGAAATATTGGGTTCAAAACATAAATATAAGGCATAGTATGGAAAGTATAGTAACAATCAAGACATTTCAACTCAGGTTTAACAAAGAGGGCAAATTTAATTTGAGTGTTGAAAATTGAGTAAAAATTCACCAAGTAAAAGAAGCTGGAAGGATGATCCCAGGAGAGGGCCCAGTGAAACCACATGGAGCTGCTACTGTGGGCAGCATGAGTAGAGATTCAGTAACAGATGAGACGGACATCGGGATGACAAAAGCAGCTAAAGCTGGCAATAGATTGGACATGGGGTTGAGAGCAGAGGTGTAGGAGGCCACTCTGTGTAGCATGGGCCCAGTTCCCCCTGGGAGATGCACAGGACCTACACCCACAGATGGGTTTTCCAGTGGGGAATCAGGGCTACAATGTACCTAGGCCACTAAGAGTCTTGCTTTTTGCTAAAACTCCCTCACCCTGAATTGAGGACATTTACTGCAAAGCAACTTCCTAAAAACTGTGCTAAACCTTCCAAGGATGAGTATAACAGGTTCAACTACTTTTGCCTTTTCATTTGCAAATATCCCTCTTCTGTGATGTGATTACCAGCATCCTCTCCTTTGTTTTCTGTAAAAGGTAACCACCTAAACTGAGCCTGTGCATAGTTAATGAGGACCTTCTTGTAATGTGCCCAGTAAGACAATAAAAGCTCATTGGAGCAAGAGCCTATGCTTTTGCTTCCCTTGGGAGAAAAACATACTGTCCCTTTTCCTCCACAGGACTTGGTAGTCCATGTGAATTTGTCTCATATTTCATCCATAATGACGCGGACCCCACGAGCCAGGGTCCACATCAAGAGGAAGAAGTCCAAGATGACTGGGGATGGGATTGGTAACACCAAGTCGGTGATGCTCCAAATCAGTCTCCCAACGAACAAGGCAAAAGTGAGAAAGCAGATGGAGTGAATCCACAAATCCAAACCAATAGTGTATTTAGATGCTCACATGCCTCACAAGTGATGACTTGGAGGAAGGATACATGGCTAGCTTTGGCCTACCAGCCTCAGATTACAGCAGACTCCACCTCCACGCCTGCATTTCCACCACTGTTACGAATTACTGTGGGAACCCTCATCAGATGTTCCTGGGGCAACCCTGTCAGGCAGGTGTGCACACTTGCTGTCAGTTCAAAGACGAGAAAGCAGGAACAATGAGTAGACTTTTACTGAAAAATTATAGCTTTTAATTAACTTAATTGACTTAACTGATTGAGTTAAATTCCAGGGATTCAGGTTGCTGAATTTCATGAAAACACAAAAAACTAGTAAGTCAAATCATTTTCCAATAACAAGCCTATATAAAGTTAATATACATTAATTACTTTTAAAAAATAATTTTTCTTTGCTTTTAGTACTTATTTTTTAACTAGTAAATACATACATGTACAAAAAAAAAGTTCTAAAGGTATGAAAGGTTACAATGAAAAACACATCTACCTGTCCCCTAGCCACTCCCGTTTACCCTGTCCCGATGTCACTGCCAGTTTCTTGTGTACCTTTAAAAAGAATATATTGTGTTGCTCTGGCTGGTGTAGCTCAGTGCACCAAGAATGGGCTGCCAACCAAATGGTCGCTGGTTTGATTCCCAGTCAGAACACATGCCTGGGTTGCGGGCCAGGTCCCCACTTTGGGACATGTGAGTGGCAACCACACACTGATGTTTCTCTCCCTCTCTTTCTCCCTCCCCTCCCTCTAAAAATAAATAAATTCTTTAAAATAATAATAATAATAAAAGAATATATCGTCTTAAAATATAGTCTACACTAATAAAAGCTTAATTGTATTGTGATATTGTTACAGAACAAACAAGGGAGGCCAAGGGGGCCAAGACAATATACTATTACTGAAAAGAAACCTCCAGGTCCTTTATGTTCGCCGCCCATAGGAAAGATGTCTCTCAATGCCAGAGATTCGTGAAAAGGAAAGGAAATGTTTATTTAATGCTATACAAACTTAAAGTAGTGACCTAATGTCTTCATCAAAGTCCCAAAGTCCCTTAAAACACCCACAAACACACACAGTCCTTCCTTCCTGCCTTGCCCAGTCTGGGGTATCGTATTTCAGGAAAGGAAATAGGAAGTCCTTGGCTCAGGCAGTGCCCGGTTCTTCCCAGTAATCCGTGTCTAGGCTGGTAGGCCTTCCTCAGTTCTCAGCACCCTCAGCTGTGTCGCCAGGATGTCTGCTAAAGCTGGGTGGTGGTTCCCCCTAATGCTGCAGGGGTTCCCATCCTGGCAAAGGCAAGTGGTCCTCTCTCCACCAGGGCCACGGGAGTCCCCACTCAACCAAAGCTGCGTGGCTCTCTTCCACAATGGCTGCCACATCTGGGTTTAAGTCCTCGCGCTAATCTTCCTCTGCAGCCCTATTTCTGACTCCTCCCACACTTGGCCACACCTGCCCTCAATCTCCCATTCTTTCCAGTCTTTCTGGCTGCCATGATGGGTCTTGGCAGTTGTGGCCCCATGTCATGGAGCCAATAATCCCCAAGGTCCCACACAGGCGCTGTAACTCTGGGGACCTGCCCCGCCCCCAGTTACATATTGGTGGGGAAGTTACATCTGTCACCCTGGCTCAGAGCAAGGCCACAGCTATTTAGCATATCTATGTAACCAGTCAAAGGTTGTAAGATGTGTTAAATGACCACGCCAGAGGTTAGCTGCAAAGCTGTTGCTGTGCAAAACAGCTCTTAATGGGCCTCCTCCATTTGTTCCTTCCCCCAACCCACACCTGGGGTGGGGGCAGTGAGGACATCCTAATATTTTCTGAACACCTTGAGTTCCGGACCCCATTTCAAATCCAATTTGGGGTCCCCCCCTTGGCTGCACCCTGTAACAATATTGCTTTTTATTTACATAAATGATATAATACTATTTGCACAGTTCTGCACCTATTTTTTTCCACTTAGCTATTCATCTTGGACATTATTCCAGATCAGTCAAGACAGAGTTGTTTCTTTTTCACCATTTAGCCATTACCAAAAATAAAAGGGTTTTAAAAAATATTTTGCTATATAAATCACTTTACAGCTTGTAACCTAAAATCCAAGAGGTGAGATTTCATGAAAAGAAGATATGTGCTGTTTACTTTTTATAGTTATTGTTAAATTGCTTTCTGGTTAACATTCCCACTAGCAATTTATAAAAGGGTTCAATTTCCCTCACCCTCACCATTGCAATTTGTTATCAAACATTTTCCTTCTTTGCAATTGTGGTAGGTAAAATTGGTATCTTGTTATGAGTGAGGTTGATAATGTTCTCATACACTGATAGTAACTTAAGTTTCTCTGTCTATAAATTGTAATATCCTGATTGTTAATGTTTTCTTAGTGAATAACAGACATTTTTTATACACTTATGTGCCAGGCACTGTTCTAAGTATATTAAATAAATTAACTCTTTTGCTCCTTATATTACCACCATCAGGTAAGTCCTGGCATCCCCATTTTCTTAATGAGGAAACAAGCTCAGAAAGGTTTAGTAATTTGCCCAATGTAACTCAACCACCAAGTGTCAGTTTGTACTTGATTGCAGGCAGTCTGGCTCCAGAACCCAAGTGTTAGCTAACCATTACGCATACAGCTTCTCAGCACTGTACACCTCCTCTTTATCTCATGTCTTCCATGATCTATGTAGGCCTAGATGAAAGAGCCACTACTCCATTTTAACCTAGTATGGAAACTAAGAGAAGAAGAACGCGGCTACTTAGAACAAAAAATGGTGTTTCCTTTGTGCCTTGTCAAAAAGGAAGGTGAGCCATGGCCAGCGTGCCTCAGTTGGTCAGAATATCTTCCCTAAAAGGTTGTGGGTTTGATTCCTGGTCAGGGGACATGACTGGGTTGTGTGTTTGGTCCCTGGTCCACGTGTATAGGATTCCTGTTTTGGGTGCATGTAGGAGGCAACCAATTGATGTTTTTCTCCTATGCCTATGTTTCTCTTTCCCTTCCTCTGTCTCTTGAAGCAATGAAAACAGAAATGTCCCTGAGAGCATTTAAAAAAAAAAAAAAAGGAAGGTGAGAAATTGGTTTAGACTTGATCAACTTTTCCCATCTCCCAGTCAGTGAGTCCTTAGGCCCAGAGTGATGGCCTGTGTTGTACAGTGACTTGGGAAAATCTGATAACAGGAGCTTCATTTATTCAGATATTTCAAGAGGGGTCTGGAGGCCACTGGAATATCTGATTTTTTGGGAATGTGCTCCCACAATGCGCTCTCACCAGCTCTTCCCACTCCCCCATTTGCCCCAACCCACTGTCACCAAAGCACATTAAAAAGAAAAAAAAAAGAATTGAGAGCTTTTATTTCCAAGGGATGTAGAATGTGAAGAAGTCACTTGAGTCACAAGAAAGAACAGCCTTTCACTTGCTCATCGAGGTTTGGAAATCAAGGCCATAAACAAGAGGTGATTTTGAAGGTCATTTGAACCACAGGCTACCCTCCTAGACCTCCCCAGGATGCCAGCCTTTACCAATGCCCCTCCACCCCAACCCTTAAGGCCTCAAGTTCAAAACTTCAAGGAGGCACACTGTGGGCCAGCCCCCTCCCCACCAGCAAAGGCAGCTCCTTCATGCCTGAAGACAACTGCAGTGAATAAAATAGAGAAGAATCCCTGCTGCTGTGTATCTACGAGGGTCTAGCAATTTGATGGTCTGAGGCACCACCACTGCACCTCACCTGTATCACCCAACACTTCTGCTCCAGCACTTCCTTTGGGCATCAGGTCACCAGACACACCTGGTTCTGAGGAGACCCCAAATCTTCAGAAAAGCACACACCTACTGTTTAGGAAGAACCCCTTTAGCCATCTGGCAAGAGAAAGAGATATTTAATTCACTCCCGGTGTGGACTCAAATTGCGAGCCCTGGGCTGTTAGCCCTACAAGAAATGGCAGAAGCATTTCCAATGATCTCTTTGATAACACCTGTGTCCTCTCCATACATGCTGCCATGTTTCTCTCTTCCAGAAGGATGTGCAGATGGGCCCCAGGATCCCAGGCATCCAGGAAGGGTTTGGCTGGCTTCCGTGTGTCCCTGGATGATAGCAGGGATTCTCTCTAAAATAGGAACCATGTTCATGTGGTCCGAGTTGCTGCCTAAATTTGCTCAGAGTGTACATGTTGCTCTTGTAACTGAATTTTTTTTTGCTATGCAAATATTATTTTTAATATTATTATTTTAGATACCATTAAACATAAAGGTAACATGTTTTTATAACACAAGATTCTGTAATACATTTTGTATTTATTTTTATAGCATTAGTTTTTTGTAACTGAATTTTTAAAGAAGAAACAGATTTCATAGCTTTCCTCTGCAACAGAGGTGATACATAAGAAATCAACACAGATAGAGAGGCCTGAGAATTATTTTCAGAGGAAGAGAATCCAAGGTTGAATTCAGTTTGTAAATTATTCATATGACTGCTTAATATTTTAAATATTTCTGTACCACTTAAATTTTTACCATATGTATATGTACTTCAATCTGAAACATAAGGAAAAAAAATAAGAGAAGAGCACTTCAGTCAGCTGCAGGAAGAGCCTGGTCCATCCAACATACAAATCTATGTCCTTCAGATTAACTAGATTAGCGGCAGTAACAAGTGCCGATGTGGACTGTGCCTGCCAACGAATTATAGCTTTCCAAACACTCAGTTGGGGTGAAAATGGGATATCTTTAAGGTTTGATGTTCTGGTTCTTATTAGTGAATTTCTGTATCAAATCATTCAGAAATTATAACTTGTAGAATTTATTTTTTGTAAATCACAGATGTATCTAGTCTATACTTTAGAATTTTTTATTACAAGATTTTAATGTATTATTTAATGTTTTTGCTGGATTTCTATAACTTCTTTGTAGAAATATATAAAAACAATAATTCTTTAATTTAAAAAAAGAGGTGATTCATACAGCTCTTTTCCACAGGGGCCAGACCTCAAACTTTCTACCGTGGTTCTTACCTCAGTACCCTTTATACTGTTGGGGAAATACAATTAAAACAAAATCTCTTCCTGATTGAAAAAACTTCTCCACAAAGTTTGAAGAGAAAGAAGACAAATTTATTGTTTTTTTTTTAAAGATTTTATTTATTTATCTTTAGAGAGGGAAGGGAGGGTGAGAGAGAGAGAGAGAAACATCAGTGTGAGGTTGCTCAGGGATATGGCCTGCAACCTAGGCATGTGCCCTGACTGGGAATCGAACCTGCGATGCCTGGTTCGCAGCCCGTGCTCAATCCACTGAGCTACACCAGCCAGGGCTAATTTATTGTTGAATAAAGATTAAATCAGAATGCTTTGATGGATACAACAGGCTTTCCCTAAAAAAATAACAAAATCAGAAAGAAATCTTACCCTTTTATATAGTTAGTGTGGGCTGAATTTTTTCCCTTCAAAATTCTAAAGTCGCAATACTACCCCAGCATCTCGAAATGTGACTATTTGGAGATAGGGCCTTTAAAGAGGTGAGTGACTAAATTAAAGTAAGGCCTTTAGGGAGGGCCCTAATCTAATCTGACTGGCAGCCTTATAAGAAATTTGGACACATAAAGTTACCATGCATATGTGTGCACAGAGGAAAAACCCTATGAATACACCACGAAAAGGCAGCCTTTTGCAAGCCAAGAGACCTCAGAAGAAACCAAACTTGACTATGTCTTGTTCTTAGATTTCTAGCCTCCAGAACCGTGAAAAAATAAATTATTGTTGCTTAAGCCACCAAATGTTATTTTATTATGGCAGCCTGAGCACACCAATGACCAAGCAGATATAATCCATTACACACATCTCCTCAATATAAACAATAACTAGCCCTCAGCTAAGAGGACTTGACGGCACCATTGGACACAAATAGTTCATCCTAGATTCACCTGGTGAGGTGGCCACTCGTTTGTTAACTGGCTTTAACTAAAGGAAAGATAAACTAAGATCATCATAAAGGAGGTAGGTTAAAAGCTTGAAGTGAGGCACCACTGAAGTTAGCTCCTCTTGTCCCACAGACAGGGCTGCTATCTCCCTTGATTACATTTTGGAGAGACAGCTCACAAGACAGATGGTGGTGGCTGTGGTACAACAGTGTGAATGTTCTTAAAGACACTGAACCTTAAAATGATTAAAATGGTAAATTTTATATTATATATGTTTTACCACAATGAAAAAGAGAAATATGATCCCCAGGTTTTTGAGAAAGACATTCCTGGGTAGAAAAGTGGCAAGGTGCTTTTAAACATCTACATCTCCAAGGGGTAGGGGAAAATTTGTTTTCTAAAAAAAATGCCCTAAGGAAAGGGTGAAGTCTTTTCTCTTACTGTCAACAGGCAGAATTAAGTCTTTTTTTTTTTAAAGATTTTATTTATTTATTTGTAGAGAGGGAAGGGAGGGAGAGAGAGAGAAACATCAGTGTGCGGTTGCTGGGGGACATGGCCCGCAACCTAGGCATGTGCCCTGACTGGGAATTGAACCTGCGATGCCTGGTTCGCAGCCCGAGCTCAATCCACTGAGCTACACCAGCCAGGGCAGAATTAAGTCTTTTTATTTTATTTTATATGTTACATTCAATATATTAAAACTTAAAACAAAAACAGCTCACCCTTTTCTCTCACATCCTACCTTCCACCTACTTTGGCATCCACCAATCTGTTCTCTGTACTGATGAGTTTAGTCTCATTTTATTTTTAGATTCCACATATAAGAGACATCATATGGCATTTACTGTTGTCTGTTTTGCTTAACTTAGTACAATGGCCTTGAGGTCTGTCTATGATGTTGCAAATGGCAAGATTTCATTGTTTTTATGGCTAATATTCCACTGTATACAGGGTGTAACAAAAGTAGGTTTACAGTTGTTCATATGGAAAATGTAATAAGTAATAGGTAATAACACAAGAATAAACTGTATGTTTCACATCCTCAACCTTAAACATACTTTCTCCCCAGCTTGTATATATCAGAATTTCTTTATCCATATATCGATCGAATCCCGCTTGGTCCAGGTCCCTTCTTCCCCTTACTTCCCTTTCTTCCCACGCCCCACGGCCCGCCCCCGCAATCAGCTTCAGGCTCCGTCTCCCTCCTTCCAGCCTTCCTCGGGGTACCACCCCTTTGGTTCCCCGACCGCCGGCCGTGTCATCCTCTTGAGCAAAGCCCCCGTTCTATCCTCACGGCTCCGCAAACCCCTTCTGCCAGCTTTCATCCCCCTTCCTGTCGCCCCGCTCAACTTCAGTCCAAACGGCGCTCCCACCCCTTCCCGGGAATCGCAGCAGGCTCCGCGCAGCTCCAAAACCAATTACTGTATACAGACAGTACTATTGCTCCACCAATCCGTAAAAACTTCCGTCAGCCCGGCCTCAACAGCCAGTTTTGTTTTCAGGGATTCCCGGGATGGTCAGGTTAAGCTCCACCCTCGGCGGCGCCTTCTTCTGATTGGCTCTGAGGAAACAGGTCCTAAGCGTTACTTCCGGCGGAAGAGGGCGCGGGAGATTCGATTCGGGAGTGCTAGGCGTGCGGCTGTCTCCGACCGGCCTGCGTTTCTGAGCGTTCGGTGGGCTGGGTCCGTGACCCCCTCCTCGGGTGAGTAGTTGTGAGAACAGGTTCTCGGGGAAAGCGAAGGCCGGAGACTCCTAACGAACACCTTAACGTCATTATGAATGAGACTCAGAGCATCTTTGATATTTTTTACTGGAGTTAGCCTTTCTATGCGAGGGCGGTCTTAAGTGAGAGTTGAGAGTGAATAAGACAAGCATTTTAATTTTAGACAGTGTTGTTGTAATCGCTCATCCAGTGTTTATTGAGCATTTACTGTGCTGCCGAACTGCACACGGATGAGCTTCAGAAACTGGAAATGCAGAAAAGGAAATGGTAATACTCCAGCTTTTCAGGTGCTCAGAGATAAATTTTCAGCTAGCTGCTATGCGGCAATAATACGTGCTGAAAATGGGTCTTTTCCAAACTGCTTTGATGGCCCGGAGGGAAAGGTGATTAACTGAGCGGTGTGCACAAACCAGAAACAGGAAAGGTTTCCAGATTCCTTCCTTATCGCTCACATCTAATCGGTGGCAGTGTCTGCTACATAGCTAGGACAATAGCCTCCCAGCTTGCTTTCCTGCTTTCAGTCTTGTTACCTTCCAAGCCAGTCTCCACAATGCCAGGCTGATAAAGCTCAAATCTGATCAGGGCACTCAGAATTTAAAACTTTTCAGGCACTGCTGTTTTCCCTCAGATTTAAGTCTAAACTTCTTAATGTAGCTTGCAGGGATCTTCTTGTCTGGCCTTTCTCTACCTCTCCAACTTTTTCACCACTCGAGCCCTAGGTTCCAGCCACACAGAATGTCTTTTCAAGTTCCTCAAATGCACCATCCTCCCTCACCTTGTTACTCATTCTGCAGATAATTTTTAAGTGCCTCCCTCCTCTGTGCCAAGAATTGCTAGGTACTATGATTACGATGGTTAACAAGGAAGACTCCTGTCTTAATGGAATGTAAACCTTTGTCGGATGGACTTGAGAGGAAAAACAGGGGAACCTATTAGAATTAGGTTGGTGTGAGCAGGCCTCTCTGAGAAGTTGACACTCAAATTGAGGCTTAAGAGATGAGAATGATCCAGCCATTCAACAGAGGAAAGGAAGAAGAACCTTACAGGGTGAATGGGTTGTGCAAAGGCCCTGAGGCACCTTCATGGTCAAGAACCTAAGAAAAAACCAGTGTTTCTAGAATATATTCAGAAAGTACAGTTGTGTGATATGAGTCTGGAGAGATTGGAAGAGACCAGACCACTTAGGAGCCTAATGCAGCAACATGAGCAGGAGATGATGAGGGTTTGCATTAAGGTGGTGGCAGAGTATGGGGTGGAGGGTGATGGCTTTTAGTTATGAAAATAGAATTCAGCATTTACCTACAGATGTTATGTGGGACTTGAGGAAAACAGGAATGAAGGATGATTCCTAGATATCTGGCATGAGTTACTGTTGGAGTAGTGCCATTTACTGAAATGGAGAAAAGTACAAGAAGTTAAGGGGAAACTAAAAATTAAGGATTTTACTTACTAAACCTTGAGATTTCTATGATACATCCACATACAGTTGGCACTCAGGTAAGCAGTTGAGATATGGAAGTCAGGAACTTGTACCTTGGTGGCACTTCATTGACAGTTATGCATTACCTTAGCCAATAGAGTATAAATTCCTTGACCACAAGAAAGAGCCTGTTTTTTCTGTCTGTAAGCCTGTCCCCTTCCACATCCCTAGAATAGTACTCTACCTATTATACATGCAGTGCACAACTGTGTGTTGTATTCACTACACACAGGGTAGTGTTTCAAAAATATTTTTCACCAATAGTTTTCCAGATGGAAAAGGTTTTTGTTTCTTTGTGTTTTGCTTATTTAATTTTCTGTCTCCTGCCTTCCTCTCCCTTCCTTTGCTAGAATTTTCATGTAAGGTTAGTAAATCATTCCTTAGAGACTTGTTATTACTGCCTTTAGAAAAATTAGTCAAAGTGTGTGCCATTAGGTAACACCTTAATTCCTATTTGTATTCCATAGCTTAAATGTTTATTCTATAAAACACTTTTGTGTAATTTCTCTCCTCTGATCATCTTTGAAAATAGTTGTAAATCATCATTTGTGACATTATCAGACCCACTACTCTCCTAGAGCTGATGTGACACTATTCCCAGCTCTTTCAGGAAAGGACCTGTTTCCACACTCACAGGACCAGAGCTGATGTGACCAGACCCCCTGCTATCTCAGGGAAAGGTCCCTCCCATCACTCACAAGAGCTGGAGGTGATATGACCCGCAAATCTCTCAGGGACAGACCTTTCCTTGCACTCACAGGACACAGTTGATGTGACAGGATACCTTGCTTTTACAGGATGAGACCCCTCTCCACACTCAGGACTCAGGGCTAATGTCACAGGTGCTTCTATTCTTTCAGTCTGGACTTCTCCCAACCCTCACAGAATCCAGAGATGATGTCAAAGGATTCCCCATATTCTCTCAGGTGAGTCCACATTCCATACTAGATAAACAGAGCCGATGTTTAAGGGTCCCCATCTCTTTCATGAGGGAACTCACCCCACACTTACAGGACTCAGAGCTGACATGACAGGATCCCCAACTCTCAGTTGGGACCCCTCCCAACACTCAGAGAACCCAGAACTGATGGGGCAGGACCCTCTATGCTCAGAGTGGAAGACCTCCTCGCACTTAGATGCACACTGCCAGGAAATGTTCTCTGCTGCCATCTCGTGTACTTCTTGGGAGTAGCACCTATTTACTAAGCCTCTGCTCTTACCATTTTAGGAGGACCCAAGAATCCCCCAAGGCACCTTACACTTTCCCAAGCTCAGGATGTCTTATATGCCAATAGTGGTAGCACCCACTGCTCTTTTGATGGGAGTTCTCCCCATAGTAACAAAATCCAAAATTCATGCAATAAGACCTAGTTTTTTCTCAGATGGGACTTTTACCGAACTCACAGGACCAAGAGCTGATTCAATTAGGAATCCCTATTGTCTCAGCAAGGGACCCCTGTCCACCCTCACAGAACCCAGAGCTGATATGACACTACCCTTTACTCTCTCTGGTACAGTCCCAGAGCTCATGTGACAGGACTTTTTTCTCTCTCAGGTAATCCTCTTCCCAAAATTTAAGAGGACCTAGAGCTGATGTAAGTGGGAATGCTTTCACCACAGTGCATACTGCCATCTAGTGTTCATCTTTGTATAAAAGTTTTTAAAGATTTTATTTATTTTATTTTTAGAGAGGGGAAGGAAGGAAGAGGGGAAGAGAAACATCAATGTGTGGTTGCCTCTGGCATGCCCCCTACTGGGGATCTGGCCTGTAGCCTAGACATGTGTCCTTGACTGGAAATCCAAGCAGCGTCACTTTGGTTAGCAGGCCAGCGCTCAGTCCGCTGAGCCACACCAGCCAGGGTGTAGGTGTAAAACTTTTACTTAAAGTTTCAAAAGTAGGAATAAAGAGATCCAAAGTTTTGTGCTGGCATGTTGATTTTAAGCTGGTTGTTAAGAAACAAAAGACAGAAAGAACCTATAATTCTCATCTAATTTCTTCCTAAGATATTTAGTTGGAGAAACCTGGTTTAGCTAGAGAACTTCATCATAATCACCTTAGCTTTAGAAATTCAGACTCCAAGCAGGCATTTGTTGACCCACTTACCTAACTCACCCCCATGTCCTATTGTTTTTGGCATTGTTTAACAAAACGTAACCTGCCATATGCCCTGGCTGGTGTGGCTCAGTTGGTTGGAGCATCCGGTAACCAAAAGATTACAGGTTGATTCCCAGTCAGGGCATATAGTTAGCTTGCAGGTTGGATCCCCTATTTGGGCATATGTGATTCCTGGTCCAGGCATGTACAGGAAGCAAGCAGTTGATGCTTCTGTCACACTGATGTTTCTCTTTCTCTCTAAAAGCAATGAAAATATGTCCTTGGGTGAGAATTAAAAAAAATTACCTGCATAACACCCATTTCACCTCTAAGGTCTGAGACCCTGTTCCCCCATTTTCCAAAGTGTTCTGTATACCCAATATTACCTCATTGTCTTTGCTAGTCATTTGTATAGAAACTCACCTTCACATATGTTAAGCTTTTAATTTCTTCTGTTAATCTGATTATATTAATTTGATTATAACCCAGCTATTAGAACTTACAAGGTGTGAGGAAAATAATTACTTTTTTTTCATCCCACATAGTATTGATGAGTCTGCCATGTGAAATTAATGTCTGGGACACTGCTAACTTCGGGAGACAGCTGCAGCTGAGAGATCATGAGCATCGTCCAGCAAAGGTGAGCATTATTCTTGTTTGCTTGTTCAACCTTCCTGGTCTATTTCTTCAGCGTTTTGGTAGAATTTAGAAATGCTGTGAGTTAATTTTTCTCTCTTCTGTATTTACACTGGCAGGAAAAAGTATTTGTGAAGCTAGCTGCTTGGACTTAGAGAGTCATGAGTTTTCTTTGTTGAGTCATGGGTCTGTTTGCATCTGACACCTGGGGTCCAGTGTCCAGCATCAGCTCTGGAGTCTGGCTATGGGGTCTTGGTGACAGATCTCAGTTCCATCTCCAGGCTCTGTGGTCTGGTGTCAAATCTGTATTCAGCTGTGTGCCTGGGGTCTGGGGTCTGGGGTCTCTTTGGGTGTGGCTTTATGCCCTGGGTTCATGTGTGGGGTCTATATGTAGCTCTGGCTCTGGGGTCTGGTGTATGGAATCTGGTTTCTGGCATTCAGGGTCCATTGTCTGCTTTTGAACTTGGAGCCTATGGTCTAAGGTCCAGGTTTTGGCTCAGGATCCACTCCAGAGTCCAGGTTTCACAGTCCAGGGTTTGTGTCTGAGGTCCAGTCTGGCTCTGAAGTCTGGTGTCTGCCAACCACTGGTTATTGTCACAGCCAATAGGAATTTCCAGGTCAGGGTGCAGTGAAGAAGGAAATTGTATTCAGTGCAAATAGCTCAATTGTGATACAGCATGACTGTGACAACAGCACAATTGTTGAGCAGCTCAATATTGTTACAGATGAATTATGAAGCAGCACAGCTGTGGACAAGCTCAGTAGTACTACTTCTCAATAGTGAAGCATCATGGCAGTGAGGAGGCCCCAGGGGTAAGGCAGTCCTAGGAGACAGCTCAACTGTGCTCTGCTCTGCTCCACAAGTTCTTATCCAGTTTTGTCATTTCTTCTGTACTCTCTTCCCTCTGGATGTCTTCATCAGTCAGTTCAATGCAGAAAGAGGTATGGGGATCAGTGGTAACTATACCCTGAAGTACGGTTTGTGTGAAAAGCCTGTGTAAAAATGGCTATTAAGCTCTGTCTAATAATAATTTTTTTAATCTTCACTTGAGGATATGTTTGTGACTCATTTTTTAGGGTGAGAGAAAAACACTGGTTGCCTCCCATACATGCCCCAAATGGGGAACAAACCCACAATCAAGACATGTGCGCCGACCAGGAATCAAACCTGCAACTTTCTGGTGTACAGGATGACATTCCAACCAGCTGAGCCCTGCAGGCAGGGCTGTTTTTAAAATATTTGATGCCAGTTATCCATCAGGAACCAGCATTTGTAGGCATCTTTTTTGTTAGGAACCATGTATGTGTTATGTGAGCTGCCCAGGGGTTCTGTCTGGGATAAGGGTTTATGGGAGATCTAGACGCTAATATTCTATCTCACCTCCAACCCGGTATTGAGAAGCAGAGGATATGCTTAGGGAATAAGGTAGTAGAGACCTGGCAGCAAAACCTCCATTCTGGTTCAAGTCCATTGCATGAAGGGCAGAGTGGGTGCCTGGGGAACAGGGCTAGGACAGACCTGGATGCTTCGATATTTCTCCGTCTACTCTCCAGTCAGAATGTCAGGAGCTGAGAAGAGTACCTGAATAAGGAGGTAGTAGAGACCTGGAGGGGAATTACCATCTGGTTCCTGTCAAATATGTGAAGGGCAGAGTGGATATTCAGCTAAGAGATGAGGAGAGAACTAGAGGTGAATTATTTATCCCCTCTTCATACAGCTTGTGAGGGGCTTAGGTGGTTCTGGGTGAACAGGCAAGGAGAAACCTGGAGACAAAGTCTCTCCTGGCTCCAGCAAGTATATGAAAAGCAGGAGGTGTCTTGAGGTTAATGGTCCAGGAAAGTCCTTAAGCTGAATTCTGCGTCTCTGTGGCCAGTTTATGTGAGCCAAAGGGGTTGCCTGGTGAAAGGGACAAGACCTGGAGACAGATACTTCATTGTGACTCCAGCAAGTATGTGATAGGCATAGGGTGTCCTGGGGTCAAGGTTAAGGAGAGACCTGGAGTCAAATTCTTCATCTCAGATTTAGCCTAGTCAGTGATACAAAGTGGAGCCGGGCTGCTTGGGCAAAACGGTGATGAGAGACCTAAATGCAATTTCTCCATCCAGTTCCAGCCAATCTGTGACAGGTATTGGGGGTGCCTCGAGTAAGGAGCAAGGTAAGACTTGGAGGCAGTTTCTCCATCCCATCTCCAGCCTGTGTCCAGCCTGTGTTTGAGGATCAGAGGTGATGCCTGGAGTAAGCGGTGCACTTCAGCCAGCTGGAGATCTGTGAGCACTTTCTTCACTGTGTTTTCACATGAGCATTTTTTCTAGATGAGTTTCCTCTGGGACATGTCCCCCGGCCCAGTTTAAAGGAGCATTTCTGGTGGGACCACTTTTCATGAGCAAATCCTATGAACCAGTTCCCCAGGGACATTTTCTTTGGCCCAAATGTAAGTAAGAACTTCCATTGTGGCCACTTTTTGTGAGCACAACTTCGGGACTAGTTTTTCAGGAACACGTCCTTCTGGCCCAAATCAAGTACTTCCTGTGGGACCACTTTTTGTGATCACTGCCTCTGGACCAGATTTGGGAACATACTACTTACATTCCCCATTTACCTGAGTGCAGAGCAAGAGGAGCACGTGAGTCATCCTGCTGCCATTTGCAGACTTTGTTGCCTCTGTTTTGAGAGCTTGCTTTTCCTCAGCAAGTTCCCTGGATGCACCACCAAGGGAAGAAAAGGTGGGGGGATACTTCTGTGTGCAGTGAGGGGTTTTGGTCTTCAGAGGGCCGAGTAAAGGAAGGGCTTGGTGTGAGAAATGATCAGTTTTTCAGTTAATTTTTAGTGTTGTTTTGCACATGGCTTCACACCAGTGTATGAGGGCAGGACTGGTCCTACCTTGAGGGTCTAGAGAGACCTGGGTGCAAATCCTGTTCCAGCTTCAGCCAGTGTTTGAGGAGCAGACAAGATCCTCAGGGTAAGGGGTGCATTTCAGCCAGTTGGTGTGTGTGAACACCTTGTCCAGGCTGGGGTCTCCTGAGCATTACCTCTAGACTGCTTCCTACAGTACGCATCCTCATTGCCCAATTTAAGTGAGCACTTCTGGTAGGAACAATTACTGTGTTCACTTCTCTGGGACAGGTTTACTGGGCCTTTTTTTATTTTTTTTTTATTTTTATTTTTTTTAAGATTTTATTTATTTATTTTTAGAGAGGGAAGGGAGGGGGAGAGAGAGAGAGAGAGAGAGAGAAATATCAATGTGCGGTTGCTGGGAGACATGGCCTGCAACCTAGGCATGTGCCCTGACTGGGAATCGAACCTGCGATGCCTGGTTCGCAGCCCGCGCTCAATCCACTGAGCTATACCAGCCAGGGCTACTGGGCCTTTTTTTAATGGCTGGTTTAAATGAGTATGTTCTGTGGGACCACTGTTCATGAATGCAAGCTAGGGACCGGGTTCAGGAGTGCACTGGTTCTGGTCCTGGTTTCTGGGGGCATGTAGAAGAGAGTGAGAACTGTCCACTGTCGCTTCAGGCCATGTGGCTGCATCTGTTCTGAGGAAACTTGGTCTACCTTAATGCTACTGCAGCTTTGGGGAAAATGTACCACATTTGTGCTCAGATGACCTAACATTTCCCCCAGGAGGCACTGCCAAGCTTTCTGTCTGCAACGAGTGCTGAGGGATGGGGGTAGGGCTGTCAGTCCTTCCAAGACCCAGCAGAGGAAGTGTTGTGAAAAATTGTTGGGTTTTCAGTTAGTTTTTATTTTATTATTTTTTTTAATTTTATTTATTTTTAGAGGGGGAAAAGGAGGGAGAAAGAGAGGGAAAGAAACATCAATGTGTGGTTGCCTCTCATGTGCCCACTGCTGGGGACTTAGCCCATAGCCCAGGCAAGTGGCCTGACTGGGACTTGAACCGTGATCCTTTGGTTCGCAGGCTCACACTCAGTCCACTGAGCCACACCAGCCAGGGCTCAGGTAGTTTTTAGTGTCGTTTTGCCTTGTTCGTCCAGGGTTCTCAGCACCATTTATGTGGGTTCATTTTTGGGTTCTCCATTCTCTTCCATTCATCTACAGGTCAGTTTTTATGCCAGTACCAGACTGTTTTTGTCACTATCATTTTAGTGGTATTGTGATGTAGAAAGTTGGAATTTAAAAATCCCACAATGTCTACAACACTCTAGTCATCCACGACACCCAAGGCACAGTGGCTTCAAATACAGTTTTCCCACCCACCTTTTGATGACATGTGGACTGCTACAGGGTGACCAGCTTCACCACTTTTGGTGAACTGGGTCTGCATACGGCTTCGTCTCTGTAATGATTTTGGATTTCTCTGCTTTCCAACTTTTATTGGCATGGCTGCTTCAAACAGTGATTTACTTCACAATGATTTCAAAATTCCAGAAAACTTCCCAAGGCAGTGAATCACTCTTTCTGCACTCAGAGTCCCCAGCTGTCATCCCTTCACCATATTTCACAAGGAGAACTACAGTGTGTTTCTTCCAAAGCAGGTACGCTGCCCCAGGGAATCACCACGTACCACACAAATGTGGAAATCATAACAGTTTCCACATTAGAATCCAATGCACAGTCCCAGGTCACCTTTTCTGGGCCTCTGAACTTTGGTCAACTATAGTGACCAAAACAGGCTGGTATTGTCATTAAAACAGTCACACAGATCAATGGAGCAGAATGGAGAACCCAAAAATGAACCTGCATGGATGGCACTGAGAACGCTGAGCAGCCACAGGGAAAATGACGCTGTCCCAACAGTGTGAAAGTGTCTTTTTCCATTCTGGAAGCTAGTAGTCTTGCCAAGACTTCCTCTCATTTTCACAGCCTTTATGGATTTCAAGTGCACAGATGACTTCATTTTGGGTGGCCTTTTTGCCCAGCTTTTTTCATTTAGAATGTTTTCAATGTTTATCCATGTTGTAACATGTATCAATACTTCATTTTTTTTCATTGTGATTAATCATATGCAATGTAACATTTACCATTTAAACAATTTGAAGTATATAGTTCTATAACATTAACTATATTTACATTGTCGTGTAAATATCACTAACACCATACAACTTCAGAACTTTATTTTCCTCAAATGAAACTATTCATTAAACACTAACTCCCCATCCCCATCCCTTGGCAACCACATTCACCTTCTGTCTCTGATTTTGATTTCTGTAGATATCACATTTATATGAGTGGAATCTTATAATATTGGTCTTTTGGAGACTATCTTTTTTCACTTAGCATCATGCCCAAGGTTCATCCATATTGCAGCCTATCAGAATTTTCTGTTTTTAAGGCTGAATAATATTCAACTGGGTTTCCTTTGGTTATTGTGAATCATGCTGCCATGAATATGGATGAACAGATATCTGTTCGGGTACTGGTTTGAAATGTTTTGGTTATGTACCCTTACGTGGAATTGCAGAATCATATGTGAAATCTCTGTTTCAGTGTTTGAGGAGTTCTGTACTATTTTTGGTGCAGTTAAATGGTGCAGCCACCGTTTTACTTTATTCCTTTATGTGGCAGAATAGGAGTTTGGTTTATGGATTGGTCACATTTGTTCACTCATTTGCCTGTCGATGGGCATTTGAATACTTTGTACCTTTGGTTTTGTGAACAGTGCTGCTGTAAACTTATTTTATCACTAGTTTTCAGTTCTCAGGGTATATGCATATTTACAAGTGGAGCTGTTGAACCCTTTGGCAATTTTTTGAGGAAATACCAAACTATTTTATACACACAGGCTGCACCATTTTACATTTGCAAAAGCAATGCTTAAGGGTTCCAATTTCTCTATCATTGTCAACACTTGTTATTTTTAGTTTTCTCAATTATAGTTTTAGTCTGTGAAGGGGGTATTGCATTGTGATTTTAATTTGCATTTACATTGTGACTAATGACATTGAACATCTTTTCTTGTGCTTGTTTACCATTGATATGTCTTCTTTGGAGAAGGCACTATTCAAGTTCATTTTTAAAATTTAGTTGTTTGTCTTTTTGTTGATGGGTTATAAAAGTTCTTTGTATGTTCTGGATAGCAGGGTTATAGGAAATATAATGTGCAACTATTTTCTTCCATTCTGTGGGCTGTATTTTTCCTCTGTTTAGCTTCTTTGGATGCACAGAAGTTCTTAATTTTGAGGAAATCACATTTATTATTTTTCATTGCTTATGCTTTGATAAATCCTGGGTCATGAAGATTCAGCCCCATTTTCTTTGAAAGCTAATGCTTTACCCCCTATATTTAGGCCTTTTATTTATGTGAGTTGATTATTGAATGTGATGTGAGGAAAAGGTCCAATTTGAACTGCAGGTGGATAGTCAGTCACTTAGTACCATTTATTGAAAAGACCTTTCTTTGCTTCATTCATTCTTGTCAGCACATGTCGAACATCAATGACTGATGGATTGGGTGATCTCTGTGTCCTCAATTTAGTTCCAGTTATCTACGTGTATAGTCATGGGTCGCACCTTCATGTTTCAGTCAATGACAGACCATATGGTACCATCGAGATCGATTTATGAGTCAGTCTGGAGTTCTCTCTGATATCTACAATTAGTTTGAAAAATAGCGCATATTCCATTTTGCTGGGATGAAGATAGTTGATGAGTCTGGCTCTCCAGCAGTCATTAATAAGTTGAATCCCAAACCCTTTGGTGGCTGAGTACTGTGATTCTCTTGAAGATCTTGAACCTGTTCTCCTTCCTAATCCTGAACTGGAAAGCCAGTTACTCCCATAATTCATGCCATTCTTGTTTGTTGATTGAATTCAAAACCGTAATATTGCCCTGTGTTCCCAATAAAGGGTGAGAACAGAACCAAAGTCAAAAAATAAAAATAAATAGTAGCTGCTTGCTGTTTCTGTTCTGATTATGGCACAATCAAGCTACCTTTGACCAGAATGCTACTGGTTTGAGAAGTTCATCATAAGGACCCTTTGGCTGTATAAGGCAAAGCAAATAGCCACACATTGTCATGGGGGTGGGGATGAGAAACAAAATTCATTTTCTGGCTCTGAGATCCTAGAGTTTAAATTCTGTTTGAAGGTGAAGTTCCAGAGATTTACCAGTTACTAATTTGTTTGAATCACCAATTTTTTTTTCCAGAGAAATTTCTAGATGGGAAGATGGACAGAGTTTATTTCTCCTTGAAAACTTAAAGTTATGAACCACTCTGGCTAGGAGGCAGAAAAGACAACAAAAGCCTCCAAGTGATATTCAAAATAAGGAAGGGGTGAGATAGCTAGACTCAACATCAAAACCCATGCTGTTGTAAAAATGTGAAGAGTGTGTGGCTGATGCCGATACCTTCTCTGAGGGTGTCATGCTGACACCACAAAGAGACTATATAATTCAGAACCCAAACCAAGAGCCATTTAAAGTGTTTTGGTTGGAGCATTGTCCCATAAACCAAAAGGTCACAAGTTCAATTCCCAATCAGGGCACATGCCTGGGTGTCAAACCAGGTCCCTAGTTTGGGGCATGCACGAGGCAACCAATTATTGTTTCTCTCTGTCTCTCCCTCTCTTCCCTTCTGGAGGGAAGATAAATAGAATGACAAATTATCAAAATAAAAGCCATAAGCCAGCAGTGTCAAACTCATTTTCACTGGGGGCCATATCAGCCTCGAGGTTGCCTTCAAAGGGCCGAATGTGATTTTAGGACTGTATAAATATAACTACTCCTTAACCGTTAAGCAAGAGCTCGGCACTGCCGCCGGGTAGAAACAAGGTGATGGGCAGGATAAAACAAGGTGGAGGGCCAGATTCAGCCTATGGGCCTTGTGTTTGCCACCTGTGCCATAGCTATAAAAGAGATGATTTGAGACAGTCATTAATTAGGCTCACTTAAGTTTAACTGCCCTTCTTTTTATTGCTCAAAGTCAGAGACTAAGTACCAACGTTCAACATTTTAGTAAGAACAAGCTTTTCCCTTTATCAAAAGTCATCAGACTGGGGGATTTGTAGAGAGGGTCAAAAGCTGCCAACCAGCAAGAACAGATTTCTTAACATCCAAAGCAGAGAGCACCAAGAAGCCTCTGGGAGAGGAAACTGGATGCTGCCTGTCCTTTGGAAATTTCTCTGCCCCTGTTTCTGTGAACTGGCTAAGTAAATAGGGATTTATTCCCCCAGATGGTAAAAGGGTTTCCTGAAAGTTGCAAATAAGGGATGGGGTAGGAAGGTGATGGATCAAAGTTACATTAAATGTACAAGTAGGTATAAGACATTGAGTATTAATTGGTTACCCTTCCATTTTAAAAAAAAAGTAGAAAAATATAACACAATTAGGGACTGATTATAATAGAATAAAACTGTACTAGATTTAATCGTATACCTTGCTGTGTAGAGATTTATTTAATTGGGAATTTGTGGCCTCTGGTTCAGGATTGGCTTTTTTCTCTCTTAGTTTTTTTTATTCTGCCATGTTCTGTTCCTTAGGAGAAGTAATTTGGATACATTTCCTCAGTTCACTGACTGTTCTCTGGTGCTCAGTGAAAGCACTTGTCTTTCAACCTCTGAGTCCCCTTTCTCCCACTTGTTTTGTGGATGATGTTAAATCCATAGTTGCAACAAGATAGAGGGGTTTTTAAACCAGGGATTCGAGGGTCCTATACATGAGCCTTGTCCTGCTGCAGACCCCTGTGCACCTGCTCCCCTCACCCTCCACACCACCCCACTCACCGCCCACAGGGCACAGGCAGTGATGCCCCAAGGTTCACGGAAGACAACGCCAGTCCCTCAGTGAGACCCTAGGCTGAGGGTTTCCATTTTGGGTAACAAATTCAGTTTCTTGACTTGACATAAGATGTTTGTTCAGCCTTTCTGGGGGGCGGGAGGAGGTTGTGTGCCAATTTTTTAAGTTGTATCTTTCGAGAAATCTGTCCATTTCATGTAAGTTGTCACATTTGTGAGCCCAAAGTTGTTTATAGTATTCTTTTATTTTAATGTATACAGTCTGTGGTGGCAAATCCCTACACATTAAAAATTCATTACTGATGTTATTCATGTTCTCTCTTCTTTTCTCATGAAAATTCTTTTTTTTTTTTTTTAATCTTCACCTGAGGACTTTTTTCCTTGCTTTCAGAAAGAGAGAGAGAAAGAAACATTGATGAGAGAGAAACATTTATTAGTTGCCTTCTCATATGTGCCCCCACTGGAGATCAAACCCACACCCTAAGTATATGCCCTGACAAGGAGTGGGACCCACGACCCTTGAGTATATGGGATGGGCTGATGCTCCAACCAGCTGAGCCACATGAGCCAGGACTCTCGTGAAATTCTTGAGAGAGGACCATCAATGTCGTTGATTTTCCTCAAAGAACCAGATCTTTGCTTAGTTAATTTTCTTTATTATCTGTTTCTTTAATATAACCTATTTCTACTCATATCTTTATTAATAACTTTCTTCCACTTTTCTTCTTGCTTTTCTAGTTTCCTCAGATGAAATTGTAGATTTTCTTTCCTAATTTATGCATATAAAAATTTCCACTTACCAGTCCTTTAGCTGCATTGTACAAATATTGATGTTACATTTTAATTTTCATATAAGTTCAAAATATTTTGTACATTTTCTTATATTGTGTCTTTAACAACCATGAATTATTTTTAAAGGTGTGGTTTTATTTCCAGATATATAGGGTTTAACAAAATATTTATTGTTATGTAGTTTTGATTTAATCTTGTTGTTGTGAAAGGATATATAACTTTTTAGTAATCTAAAAAAACATACTTTATTTTCATATCATATTTAGTGGTTTCTGAAACATTTACTCATGTATTTTCTCACTTGAACTTTACAGTGGCCTTGTGAGGTAGTACAGATATTCATTGAACTTTGTGTGAGCAAATTAAAGTTTAAGAATTTAGGTAATTGTAGGATATTGTTTCAGAAATAAGCTTGGAGCTAAGATTTTAACCTGGGTCTTTTGACTCTGGGAGCAGTGCTGTGTCTTCTTCACCAGAAGCCATGATGTACATGGACTGTCCAATCTTAATACTAACCATACTGACTTCTCTGAGGTAGTCTGTGGTCCTGATCCTGAGTGATTTACTACTAGATGCTATTGATTCTAAACAGAGTCACAAGGGTGGGAATACCTGCCTCCACCACTACTTTCCTGCCATAACTACATGTTTTATGCCAGCAGGGCAGATGCAATCTGACTGTATCTAACACAGATGGGAAGTAGTTATATATTTTAAATATTTTTAATTGCCAATCATAGCTGAGTAGACATTGAAAAATGAATATCGCTGCCTAAGGCAGGGCTGGCCTTGGTGCTGGCAGGCACTCAGTGCTACAGTACCCTCCTGCCAATGGTGCCTAGTGCAGGTGGTGGTACAGCGCCTGTACAGGAGACTCCTGCACAGAGGAGAGTGACTCTAGGAGCCCCTGCCTGCTCTCGGGGCTGCCTGACATCTGCACATTCTTTTCCCTGGACTCTAGTCCCACAGACATGACTGCCTTAATCTCCTCCTGGGCTGCAGTTTTCTTCAAAGTCTTCTTCATGGAAGCAGTGTCCCCAAGCAGGCAACTCTAGGAGGTGACCTGGGTAACAGGTATGTCTATACTAGAAACACTCTGCAGCAAGAAAGTGAGGACACTAAGCCGGCCCAGCTGGTCCCTTGCTGGAGCCATCACCCAGCAGCAGACCCACTAGGTACACACACCCTGCCTGACACCAGGGCATGCAAGCTGATCAGGCCCCGGTTTAATGCTGGAGGCTTGAGGGTCCCTCTGTTAGTTCTAATTGTAGAACTTTCTACCTTAGCTGCCCTCCTCAGGACCAGACCAGCAGGACCGCCATTGCCTAAATCACCTCCCTTCACCCCCTGTACCCTTCACCTTCTTTCAAATCTCCCCAGTACTGCTTGCCTACTCTTTGCATTTGAGTCTAATTGCTCTTGGAGGGGACCCAGCAGCCTCAGTCTTCCTCTCTATCCACTGGGAGGTAGCCAGGCAGCCCCACTCCGCAGCTGAGGGGTGGGGCCAGGATTGGGACCTTTCCCTAGCCCCTCCAGATATTGGAACCCTGCATCCTCCCCAGGGCCCCTGGGGCACACCCTATCTCTTGACCAAAAGGTCAGCTCCCTGGTCCTCAGGGCTGATGATGTTCAGCAGGAGTCAGTGTCCCGGAATGAAGAAAATGAAAGCACTAACAGAAAGGAGGAGAAGTGCTCCATTTCCTGCCCAGGATAAAGCCCTGCAAAAACAGCCTTGTATCAGGGAAAGGTGTGCATTTCTATCATCACCTGTGTGCTCCAACAGAACTCTGCTACTTGATGGCTCTTAGAATTCAAAAGGGGCCTGCAGAGGCAGGAATAGCATCTTTTCCTTTTCAATGATCTGTTGGTTGTGCTAAAATCATATAACAATAACTTTAAGATGAAAAATAAGTTTAAGTGGTGTAGATATCAAGCTGCGCAGATGAAATGGGAGAAGCCATACTGATGCCATGAGATCCTCAGTCCGGGGCTGACCCACAGTGAACTTTGCGGCCACTTTCAGTTCCCCAGAGCGGAAGGACAAATGGCTCTCTCTCCTTCAGAGACACATCAGTCCAGAGAAAGAGGACTATCCAAAGAGCATTCCCCTAAAAATCTTCACCAAGGTCATTGGAAATTGTGTCTGTTCTAAAATTATAACAATAATGCCCTGACCAGCATGGCTCAGTTGGTTGAAAGTTGTACCACAAAGTGAAAGGTTGCCGGTTCGATTCCCGGTCAGGGCACGTGCCGGGATTGTAGGCCTATACCCCCACTGGTGCATGTATGAAAGGCATCCGATCAATGTTGTCTCTCTCTCTCTTCCTCCCTCCCTCTCTAAATAAATAAATAAAATTTTTAGAAAAATAAAATTATAACAATAAGGAATTCAGATACAGTGAATGAAGTTATAAACATGCCGCTACCAATGCTAGGGATAACTGGTTCTGAGAGAGATCACCAGTTCTGGGTCAATTCTGTCAAAGAAGAACCATGTCCACTTGTTGAACATGAATATCCCTATGAAATTAAAATGAGCCACCTTGGGGATTCTGCACTCCTGACACAGGGATCAGAGGACTCTGCCAGCCCTCCCAACCTCAGAAGCCCTTCCTCAGACAACAGCTGCCCCCGCAGATGCAGTGCCGTTTCACCCTGAAGTCCAGCCGCCTGGCTGCAGCCCAGCAGTTGGGTGACTTGGGTCGGAAGACATTTAAAAGGAGAAGATATAAAGTGGACCTTTTAATTCACCCAGGTTACAACCTCTCCTGTGCCAGGACGGCTCTTTGGAGTGTCTGTGCCAGATATCTGTGAGAATGACGATCTGCCCAAGCCTGTCTCGGATACACAGTTCTTTCCTAATCAGAAAGGACCCCTCACAAAAGGCATCTTCAGTCAATGTGAAATCGTGCAGAGAGCTGAAAGAGAAACTTGAATTCTGGAGTTGAGGTACACCTAGACTGTAAATCTATTTTTGTAATAGCATCTATTTTAAGGATTTTCTACAAAACATTTCTAGAAGTATTTTGTCATCAGATCTCTGTCATTACTGGGTCTGTATAATGGATCAAAGTAATGAAGAAAAAATAAATACAATTCATAGGCTGTTAGACCAGATCCAAGAGCCAATGTTACTCTCCTTGGGTACCTTTCTGGGGTATTATACACCAAGCGGCATTCCCTGTTATATCAGACAACTGCATTTAATTTAGCAATGTGTATCACTCAAAGCACTCTTTAACTTCTTATTCCCTTCAGCCCAGAACTAGAAAGTGAATTTATAAAAAGGGTTATTCTGCTTATTCTATTTCTGATTGAAAATTGCTGTAGAATATTTGAAGAAGAAATCACCCTCCTCTTTGGAGAGGTTTCAGTGAGATGTGGTACTAGAGAGAATGCCTCCAATATCTTTTGATTATAAATGACTGACTTCTGTTATGACATCCTGGAAAATGAGCTGAGTGGGGCGTGTTGATGTTCCATGTAGGGACTTGGTAAAGAACCTTGGTCAGGGGAACAGAAGCATGGACTCTGTCTTAACCCTTAGTGATGTTGACCTAGACCAGTGTGGGGAGGAAGGTCATTTAACCCTGAGTGACTCTGACTTAGACCATTCCAAACATGAAGACGTTCAGATGCAGTGACCCCCTGAATCTAAGCCTGCAGCCATCACAGTGCTGTACAGAAAGGCCCCGCTGCAGCACCATGCTGAGCTCCATGTGGCATGACCACGTCTAGCTATCTGTCCACAGCTGCAGCTAATGCTCTGAAAAGCCTGGTGGGAAGACAGCGCTGTGTGGAGTCCAGCACCATGTATCTAGATCAAAGCTTTCCTCTCTCAGGCAGTTTTGCCAGAAAAAGCTATGCAAGTCTAGCTGTGATGCAATTCTCTCACAAAAAGGTGAGGAGCATGTGAAAGAGAATCAGTCCCTATAGGAAGAGAGTAAGATGTATTTTAAACAGTTTAGTTATAGGCACTGATATCAAGAAAAATGCCACCAGTAAAAATACTGAGAAGAAAAGCTTGCTTGTTCATGAAGGAAATCATGTGGACCTTCTCCCTAAATCCAAGCCAGTGGCCATTTCTATGGCATCTTACAGTCACATGTCCTCACATGATCATCCCTAGAACCAGCCCATTGATTCAGATACATTTGCACACACACCCCGCGCGCAGGCGCGCACACACACACACACACAGTAGATGCTCTTAGGTGTTGAGGGCCGCCCTGCCTGGTCTCAGGAAGCTGTGACCCCCTGTGACTTAGGCTGAGTGAGAGACCTCCAGGTCAGGAGCCACTAAGGAGACAAAACTTATTCCCCTGGCATGAACGCTACCTGTTCTGTGCCTGGCCTTTAAATGCTAGATCAGTTACCAATGACAGGTAAGACTTCTTAATGAAGGATCGACCTAAGACAGGGGCTGGTCTCATTTAGGCCTGTGGAATAAGACTCACGAGACTGTGGAAATAAATGAAGGGGCTGTGGAAAGGAAGGGGTGATCGGCATCTACCCCTGCCCCCTCTTAGCCTGAGTCTTTGTACTCAGATGTGAGAAATCCAAGTCTCCTTGCTGCCTCTGTCTCCAGCCCTTCTCAGGGATTAGCAAACAGCCTAAAGGGGCAGCTCAGACTGGAGACGGTGGACCCCCGGGGTAATCAGGCCTGGGACAAAGAATATGCAAGATCCTGTGAGATCTGTTTGCTGGAGGATGTTGTTAACTTGGGATTTGAAGGCACAGTCAGGAAACCTTTAGAAACCTGTAGTCTTTTCATATGATAAAACTCCAGTCTCTGCCCGGAATCACAACAGAAACTCTGTTAGCATCCTTGTAACATACGTGTTCCCTTTGATCCCTTCTGCCAGACTGTGAATCCACAAACTGTGTCTACTTTGTCAATAAAAACCCACTGGGACAAAAGAAGGGGCTCTCCCCGTTAGGGGGGGTTAGCCCAGAGTGGCTCACCAAATTGGAGAGTGGGCACTCCTTTACTTCCACTCAGAAAACTGTTTCTGTGCATGATTATTTCTCGTGATTCGACAAGCCATTCGCTGTGTGTTATGCATGTCCATAGCCGGCGGAGGGAGCCGGGTTCTGCATGCTTCAGTCAGTTCACCGGGTGTTTAAGTGTGGATTGAAAATCGCTACACTTTAGGCTTTCAAAGAGGCAGGGACTCTGTGTAGAGCCCAACATTGATGACTAGCCCTCCAAACTGATCTACCTCAGGAAAACATTTTCTTTTTTAAAAGTATATTTTATTGATTATGCTATTGTAGTTTTTTCTCCCCTTTATCTCCCTCTGCCCTGTCCTGCATTTCCCCACCCCCCTCCTAGTTCATGTCCATGGGTCATACATATAAGTTCTTTGGCTTCCCCATTTCCTATACTATTCTTAACCTCTCCTGTCTATTTTGTACCTACCATTTATGCTTCTTATTCTCTATAACTTTTCTCACATTCTCCATCTACCCACTCCCCGCTGATAACCCACTGTGTGATCTCAATTTTTGTGATTCTGTTCCTGTTCTAGTTGTTTGCTTAGTTTGTTTTTGTTTTTAGGTTCAGTTGTTAATAGTTGTGAGTTTGTTGTCATTTTACGGTTCTTAGTTTTGATCTTCTTCTTTTTCTCTGATAAGTCCCTTTAACATTTCATATGATAAGGGCTTGGTGATGATGAACTCCTTTAGCTTTACCTCATCTGAGAAGCACTTTATCTGCCCTTCCATTCTAAATGAAAGCTTTGCTGGTAGAGTAACCTTGGATGTGGGCGCTTCCCTTTCATGACTTGGAATACTTCTTTCCATCCCCTTCTTGCCTACAAGATTTCTTTTGAGAAATCAGCTGACAGTCTGATAGGAACTCCTTTGTAGGTAATTGTCTCCTTTTCTCTTGATGCTTTTAAGATTGTCTCTTTATCTTTAATCTTGAATAATTTAATTATGATGTGTCTTGGTGTGTTTCTCCTTGAGTCCAATTTCTTTGGGACTCTCTGAGCTTCCTGGACTTCCTGGAAGTCTATTTCCTTTTCCAGATTGAGGAAGTTTTCCTTCATTTGTTCAAATACGTTTTCAATTTTATGCT
This sequence comes from Tonatia bakeri, assembly GCA_004024845.1. Taxonomy (NCBI): domain Eukaryota; kingdom Metazoa; phylum Chordata; class Mammalia; order Chiroptera; family Phyllostomidae; genus Tonatia; species Tonatia bakeri. The sequence goes on from PVIA01013836.1 coordinate 28,702, forward strand.
CTTCCTCTTCTCCTTGTGGAACACCTATGATTCAGATGTTGGAATGTTTAAAGTTGTCTTAGAGGTTCCTAACCCTCTCCTCATTTTCTGAATTCTTGTTTCTTCATTCTGTTCTGGTTGGATGTTTATTCATTCCTTCTATTACAGATCGTTGATTTGAGTCCCAGTTTCCTTCCCTTCACTGTTGGTTCCCTGTATATTTTTCTTTATTTCACTTTGCATAACCTTCACTTCTTCCTCTATTTTGTGACTAAATTCAGCCATTTCTGTGAGTATCCTGATTACTAGTGTTTTGAACTGTGCATCTGATAGGTTGGCTATCTGCTTGTCACTTAGTCCTTTTTCAGGAGTTTTGATCTGTTCTTTCATTTGGGCCATGTTTCTTTGTCTTGGCGCACCTGTTGTGTTGTAAGGGGCAGAGCTGTAGGTATTCACCAGGGTGGGGAAACCCACTTGGCTGTGATGTGGTATTGTATGTGGGGTGGGGGGCGGTCAGAGAGAGAACAGTGCCACTTGTGGGGCTCTCATTGTGCTTTCAGTCACTTCCCCTGCTACCCACAAGCAGAGTGTTTCCGTTTCCTGCTGATTCCTGAGTGGATGGGTTTGTTTACATTCTAGGACCCTGTGAGTCCCTCCAGTGAATTCTCCTGTGAAGCTGTGAGTTTCTCCCACTATTGCAACCCCCACAGACTTTTACAGCCAGAGATTTTGAGGCTTTATTTTCCTGTGCTGGAACCCTGGGTAGCGTGGTCTGCCTTGCTCCCCAGTTGTTCCTGTCGGCTTGTCTTGCACATGAATGTGGGACTGCCCAATCTGTCAGCCTTTGCCTTGCCTGCCTGGTCCACTGCCCTGGTGCACATCCTGTCTGCTCTGGCTGCCCATCTCCGCCCCTCCTACCGGTCTGGATCAGTGTTTCTTTTTTTATTTTTTTTAATTCTTTATTTTATTGATTATGCAACTACAGTTGGCCCATTTCCCCCCCTCACTCCCCACCACCCTGCCCATCCCCTCCCACCCTCATTCCCCCCTTTAGTTCATGTCCATGTGTCATAAGTTCTCTAGTGTCTCCATGTCCCATACTATTCCTACCCTCCCCCTGTCTATTTTCTCCCTACTGTCTATGCTACTTATTCTCTATATCTTTTCCCCCTTCCTTCCTCCTCCTACTTCCCTGTTGCTAACCCTCCATTTGATGACTTTTTTTTACTGTTCATATTTTTAATCTTCTTTTTCTTAGGTAAGTCCCTTTAACATTTCATATAGTAAG
>PVIA01013837.1:0-29953 GCA_004024845.1 Tonatia bakeri
AGGGAGGGGGGGTGGGAGGACTTGAATGGGAGTAGGGGGGTGAAAACTGTACTTAAACATTCATTTAAATAAAAAAAAAAAGAAAAAAAATGAAGCCATCAGAAGCAGCAAAAGATGAAGGGACATTGCTAAAAATGCAATGAGGGTACTGGAGTACAGGATTGAGACAATTGAGCAAAATAAATGGAAGAGAACAGAGTTAAGAATTCAGAGAAAATAATGGGTAACAGATCCAGCAGACCAGATATTTCTTTTCCATAACTAGAATTTCTTTCAAAGAGAACAGATCAATTGAAACAAAAACATTCAGAGATATTAACAAAGAAAACTTTAAAAGTAAAATTTAGCAATATAGAATATTGCTATAGATATTTTGCATGTTAGTTGAAAGACATACATCCAAGTTTATTCACTGCAACACCTTTTTATTTTTTTATTTTCACCCAAGCATATTTTTCACTGCTTTTAGAGGGAGAGGTGGGAAGAGAGAGGAACATCAATGCAAGAGAGAAGCATCATTTGATTGCCTACTGTACACACCCAGACTAGGGGCCAAACTCACAACCTTTTGATTACAGCAGGGGTCCCCAACCTCTGGGCCGTGGAGCGGTACTGGTACTGGTCTGGGCCTTTTAGGAACTGGGTCGCACAGCAGGTTGTGAGTTTGAATGTAATGTGCTTGACTCATCCTGAAACCATACCCGACTTCTGTGGAAAAACTGTCTTCCATGAAACTGGTCTCTGGTGCCAAAAAAACATTGGGGACTGCTGGATTACAGGATGATGCTACAACCAACTGAGCCACTGAGCCCAACCAACTGAGGCCAGGGCTGCAACACCATTTTAATAGCAAGAGACTAAGTATAATCTACATGTTCCTCAATAGAGAAATGATGAAATCAATTATAAAGTCCAAAAAGCTTAATACTTTGTAGCCCTGAGGAGAAAAACTTAGATGTGTAGGTACTCATGGAACAGGCTGTCAGGGGATGTTAAGAAAGGAAGTTGGGTATAATATTTATGTATTGTGTCCTTCCTTTTCTGTTTTAAAAAAAGTGGAGGAAAACTAACACACACATGCTTGCATAGTATATACACAGATGCTTCCTGAAAGGCATCAAGAACTGAATTTTCCTAGGGAGCAAGACTGGGGTTCCACGGAGAGTGAGATTTAGTTTTGTCATGTACTTTTCATACATTTTGGTTTTGTAAAAACCACGTGCCTATATTATACTTGTATTAAAAATAGTTTAAAAAATATCAAACATTTTCCAGTATTGAACAAATGCTACTTCTAGACTACTGTTTTCTCATCTTCACTCTCCTAAGTTACCTGGGCAATCACGTGGACTATGAGGCCCCTTCGACTCTTCGCTTTCATTCATCCCCTAGAATCAGCTATTAGATTTCTCTCTCTTCCGCTCTGCTTTTTAATAAAAGCTATCTGGTACCTCTAGATAATACTTATTTTACAACTTTTAATGATAATGAAAAAAAATCACTCCTGCTTCTGCCAGGCCAGCTTCTACCAAGTTTCTGCTGTGCGCCATGCCCGTTACCTGCATCATCTCATGTGATCTTCTCAACCATTCAATGGGGTTAATAAAATGCTGCCTTCTCCATTCAGAACGAGAGGTCACCCACAGGTAGTAAGGCATGAATCCAGGATTTAACCTCAAGCTTATCTGAGTCCCCACTAAGCATGGTGCCCCTTCCAAATCCAAACCTTCATTTTCCTTAGGTCTATGGGCATCAATTATATTTTCCAGTTATAATCACAGCACTGACATAATTTCTTTTTCTTTTTTTTTATTTAAATGAATGTTCAAGTACAGTTTTCGCCCCCTTACTCCCATATAATTTCTAATTTTTTTATTATATCTTAAACATTTTCTATATTGTTGGTCTTTACACAATTATATTTTTTAATGCTTATCTTATATACAGTAGTGGGTATTCTGTAATTTACTTTATTATTCTATTATGGCAACATAATTTGGAATGTTTTCTTTTTTTAAAGTATGTTTTATTGATTATGCTATTACAGTTGTCCAATTTTTTTGTTCCCTATATCCCCTTTTGCCCTGCACCACTCTACCCTCCAGCATTCCTCCCCCTCCTTAGTTCATGTCCATGGGTTGTACATATAAGTTCTTTGGCTTCTCCATTTCCTATACTATATTTAACTCCCCCCTGTCTATTTTATGCCTACCAATTACGCTTCTTATACCCTGTACCTCATCCACCCCTATTCCCCCTCCCCACTGATAACCCTCCATGTGATCTTCATTTCTGGGATTCTGTTCCTGTTCTAGTTGTTTTTGTTTTTTTTTAAGTTCAGTTATTGATAGTTGTAAGTTTATTGTCATTTTCCTGTTCGTAGTTTTGATTTTCTTTTTCTTAGATAAGTCCCTTTAACATTTCATATGAGGGCTTGGTGATGATGAACACCTTTAACTTTACCTTATCTGGAAAGCACTTTTTTGGCCCTTCCATTCTAAATGAGAGCTTTCCTGGATAGACTAATCTTGGATGTAGGTTCTTGCTTTTCATGACCTGGAATACTTCTTTCCAGCCCCTTCTTGCCTATAAGGTTTCTTTTGAGAAACCAGCTGATAGGCTTATGGGAACTCCTTTATAGGTAATGCTCTCCTTTCCTCTTGCTGCTTTTAAGATTCTCTCCTTATCTTTAATCTTGAGTAACTTAATTATGTTGTGTCTTGGTGTGTTCCTCCTTGGGTTCAATTTCTTTGGGACTCTCTGGGCTTTCTGGACTTCCTGGAAGTCTATTCCCTTTCCCGGATTGTCAAAGTTCTCCTTCATTATTTGTTCAAATAAGTTTTCAATTTATTTCTCTTCCTCTTCTCCTTCTCTTTCTGGCACCCCTATGATTCGGATGTTGCAACACTTAAAAGTTGTCCCAGAGGTTCCTAAGCCTCTCCTCATTTTTTAAATTCTTTCTTCATTCTGTTCCAACTGGATGTTTATTTCTTCCTTTTGTTCCAAATTGTTGATTTCAGTCCCAGTTTCCTTCTCTTCATGTTGGTTCCCTGCACATTTTCCTTTATTTCACTTTGTATAGCCTTCATTTCTTCCTTCATTTTGCAATCAAGCTCAATCAACTCTGTGAGCATCTTGAGTACCAGTGTTTTGAACTCTGCATCAGAAGTTGTCTATCTCCTTGTCACTTAGCTCTTTTTCTGGAGTTTTGATCTGTTGTTTCATTTAGGCCACATTTCTTTGTCTCAACACACCAGTCTAGATGAATGTTTCTTTAACTTTTTGGTTGTCAGAGTTCCATGCTGTTCGATTTTCTGGCAGTTCTGGTTGGTTTACTGTTTTTAAATTCATTGTTATCCTTCTTTTGGTTGTAGGAGGAAGCAAAACATTTCTACTATGCCTCCATCTTGGCTGGAACTCCCTAATTTTGAATATTTTCACATTTTCACAACTACAAGTAATGATGTAAAGATTACCTTTCTTACATTAAGACTGTCCCCTTTGTTAAGTACCCAATTTTAGTACCAATAGTATATTTCTTACCAATATGTATCTGCTTTTTATAGATATCAATTTTGTATCTATTAAATTTTTCATATATTTAGGAGTTAGAGTATCTATTACTGGAAAAGATCTTAGAGCTTATATACTTAATTTCCTATCTAGTAGGAAATCCCTCAAAATAAATATTTAATTAAGAAACCTAAGAAAGGTTCTGTTCTTCAACTACTTGAAATTGTCCATTCTCACTTCTGAAATCTAATACACCATTACCCTCTTTTTATCCTTTGTCCAAAACGTCTTCTTTACCCAATGTTGCTTCACTGTCTTTAAAATTTTCATGGATTTATCATTCTGTGTGGATTCCCCATGCACATATATTAATCTTTGGTTTTCTTCTGCTTAAAAAATAGTTTAAGAAAATGTCTTACCTGTTAAAACAGTTAGGACTGAGTCATCCTTGCTTGCAGCTTTAAGTGCAAGAATGATTTCTTGATACATCTGTATGAAAGGGGGGAAAGGGAATGCTGAAAATGATAACCATCACCCAGTAGATTTCCTAAATGTCAGTCTGCAAGCCTATGCTCTGCAAAGTGCCAAACATTTATATTGGTTGTATTTAAATTATCAAAAAGTCAGCCCAATAAACTTGAAAGAATTGTCATTCTTTTTACAATACAATATAACTTGTATTATGTGCCAAATGCTATAATAGATGCTGGGAGAATATATCCACTTTTTTAAAAAAAAATCCTCACCTGAGAATACATTTATTGATTTTAGAGAAAGAGGAAAAGAGAGAAACATTAATCGGTTGCTTCAGGACACTCCCACCAACTGAGCCACCCAGCCAGGGCTCCACTTTTTGCCAAAAGTGAATAAGACACAATCCTTGAGCCTTTGGAATTAATAGAAGAGGTAACTCTAAACTGGGTGGGAAGTACAAAGTAGCAGGGGAGCTCAGAGAAGGAGCTGAGACTTATGTAGGGTAGACAGAATGGGAGGTACCCAGAGTAAAATCTCCTCAAAGCAGTTTTTTAACTGCAACCTCAAGAAAGAACACAAGTATCCCAGGCAGTCTGGGAAATATTAATGATTATTAAAAGGCTGGGATTTCTAAGACACTGTAAGGATAGTGAAGCACAATAGGCCCAATATTTTAAATCAGCAACATTTCTGAAAATCCTGGATGTGTAGTTGTTATAGCTTCTAATGCATTTAACACAGGTGCAGTTTCTACCTTAGATAAGACTTCAGTGTGGGAGAGAATGATGAAGAGGGCTGATGTTTATAGATACACAGACACTGAGAAAAGAATGCATAAACTTCAAAATATATGAATAAAGATAAAATCATTTCCATTGAGGGAGGGAATGAGGAAGTCATTTTAGTATTATTATAGTTATGATGACACAGCACAACAGGGTAACTGGCAAGAACCAGGATTAGGAGGTGGATATATTGGGGTTTCAAGTCAGGTTCTCCTGCATATTAGTCAAGTGAATTTGAACAAGTTACCACTTACTCTAATTATTTTATTGTTAAGTAATAACAGTAAGCTCCTTGTGGGAACTAAACAAACCTCTGCATAAAAAGGGCTGACACATATTAAGCTCTGTAATGAGTAGCTAGTACTACTATCATTACCATGATAACACAGAAGTGACTCAGGATGAAAGGAAAAACAGTTTTGAGAACCAAATGTTTTATTAATTGAATGGCACATCCAACTTTATGAAATTCTTATTTAAGACTATTTTAAGTTAGTATGCTCTTTCTACTATGATGTAGATGGGTTATAACCCAATGAAAGGGGTTATAACCCTCTCAAATTTTACTACTAGTTCGGCACCAAACATCCAATTAACTCCCTATAATTTTTACCAAGATGAAAGAAATAAAGTGCTTATTTTTATTATCATTCTAGTTCAATGACAGATTCAGAAACTAAAGTTGCCCTTGTGAAATAGCACATTTCAAACAGACATGGGTTATGATCTATTTCAGATGAAGTCCTTCTCTCCTTTCTCTTTCTATTTATAGGAAATAAAGCTCCATACAGGTAGAACATCACTCACTCTCCAATCTAAGTGACATGAAGATACTTTTGGGGACAATCTATACCAACCTTAGAGAACCTCTACACACATCCTCTTATATTAATGTAGGTTTCATTTATTTAGTCTATCTGTGCTTCTACCATTGGGAAAAGTATAGTTCCTTTTGGGCATGTCGAACCTACCTGAAGCTCACAAATTCTAAATAATGAAGGCCTAGCTCTGTTGTATAAAGAAGTAGTCACAATTTCTAATCTTCCCGCACAAAAAAATAGGAATGATGCTGAAACACTAGTTTTGAGGGTAATAGGAGAAGGAAAAAAGGAGGAAGAACCCCCAGGGAAGGTAATGTCACCTGGGTGTTGATTGCATTCTTTCTGGTGGGCCGGTTCAACATGATCTTTGTAATGCTGTCTTCAGAGGTCACCACCAGGTTTTCATATTCCTGTTGTTTCCTGTCTGTTCCAGGTTTCACTTGGCTAGAGGACACAGGGGAAGAACTCAAACTGGATACCAAATCCACATAGCTCTGCCTGGCAGTTTCCTGAAGAGAAGATGACAAATAACTTAAGCCCATGGTCAATGAATAAACATTTTGAGAAACTTACTATACTAATAAGTAGCACCTTGCAATGAAGAAAGAACAGAGGTTCTGATTCAATAGAGTTACATGAAGATCTGGAAATTTCCGTCTATAATGGATTGATAATGAGAAACACCCAACTTCCTTTAGAAGTACAGGAAGTAAAATAAAAGTAAAATAATAAATAAATTTACCTTGGGCATACTGCCAAGAGCATTCCATGCATCCCATTTAGCCTTATTAATAAAGTCAAACACACCTGGTTTGGGCATATTACAAGGTCCCTCAGTGGCCTGTGAAAAGGACAGGAGCAATTATTAGACAAATGTCCACGCAGATTGGAACCTTAAATTTTAAGATCCATAAAACACACAACTGGGATGAATGTGCCTTCCCTACCAAATAGTTTCACAAGGTACATAAAATAATCTGAACTGTCCCCTTGTTTATCTTTGATACTTTTGCTAAAAAGGCACAAACAACAGAAAGAAGCCTAAAGAGACAAAATGTTCCATTGGTTATGTGTCCCTAAAATAAGTTATAACTGCCTACATATGAAAATACTAAAAAGGTGGTGGGAAAGCACTTTCCAAAATTCTAATTAGTTTTAAATCAATGATCACATTTTTCACACACAATTAAAATATTCAAGCAAACAATCTTCAAAGGTAATTAGCCAACAAACATTCAGAAACCCACAGTATTTCTGAAAGCCCACTCAAAGGCAGAAGACACTACCACTAATTCGGTGGTGGATTTCTGGTAACAGCAATGGAGTTGTAGCTGAGGGAGTGGGGTGAGGCTGCCAGAAACCCCTGTCCCTTAGGGAACTGAACTAAGGTACGTGTGAGTAGAAAGCAAAAAACAACTAGACTTTACTTGTTGGAGAGTAGGCGAAGTGCATGTTTTGAGATGACTCAAATATCCTAGTTAACTACATTTTAGAAGTGGCAATTTAAAACTCCACATAATAACCATATTAAAAATGTTAAATTGTATAATGTAATCAGCTAAAGAGGAAAGAAGAGCTCTGAAAAGCAAAGGCGGTAAATGCAGCTGAGACTTACCGAAGACAGAGAGACAAAGGTGACTCCACAAGAGTTAGCCACCTGAGAAATCAGAGGCAACAAAGTCCACAAGACGTCCCCTACTTGCAATGCCAAGTGCAAGGTTTGGGCGCTTGTGGCACCACCCTCAGGTTCAGTAATCTGCTAGAATAGCTCACAGAACTCACGACTGTAGTTTATTGCCAGGGAAGAACACAGTTCCACATCAGCAAGGGAGGAGTGCGTCAGGTGAAGTCTGGGGATGCATCCCTCCTGCCCCACTGTGGAGTCAGGACAGTGTGCCTCTCCCAGAACTGACGTGACCATGTACACACAGTGTCATCCACCAGGAAAGCCCACTCAGGCCTCAGTGTTCAGAGTTTTCAATTCAAGCTCCACTTCAATTAAATATGTAAATGAAGCTCCGCCCTAAAACACAGTAGGTTGCTACTACCCTGTGGCCAGTCCCACTCTAAATCACTCTGTTAGACTGCAAAGACACTCCTATCAGGCACGGCATTTCAAGAGTTTGGATATTAGGTGTTCTAGGTTTAAATATTAGGTAATCTAAGGTAACTCTGCCAGAAGCCAAGGGCAAAGGCCGGACCTCTTTTGGGACAAAGTTAAATTCTTTGCTATACACACTCATATGAAAGTAGGAGAGGCTCATAGCAATCACAGAAAAAGAAAAACAGGTAACATACAGAAGCCCAGATGGGTTGACTTCCAGGGTAGTCTTTAGATATTGCTACTTAAACTTACATTTTAAAATTTTGTTATAAAAATTTTCAAAAATATTATAATGAATTCCTAATACTCATCACCCAATTCAACTATTATTTTTGCCATACTTGCTCCCTCCATTCTTTTCTTTCTTTTTTGCTTTATTTTAGTGACTCTCAAACACTGTATTATTTCACCCCTACATTCTTAGTATGCATTCCTAAAAAAACTACAACATTTTCTTATATAACCATGATATCATTAACAGCAGTTCCTAGGTATCATCTACTACTCAGTCCATTTTCAAATTTCCCCAGTTTTTTTCAAAACAACTTTTTTGGTTGATTTATTATAATCAACAGCCATATAAGGTCTATGCATTTGGTTGTTACGTCTTTTAAGTCTCTTACTCTAGAAATATCCTGAAAGGTTACTTTTTGCCTTAACAGGATTTGGAAGTACAATATACAAACACAAGTATGTATGTAAAGGGGTGCAGAACACAGCCCCCACAGTCCTTGATTGAGGGGTGGGGGAGTGGATGATACAGCAGTTAAAATGCATTGCATAACAATGGCAAGTTAATAGCTGTGCCTTCCAGAAGCGAATAGGGTTGCGGCTCAGGGCCAATAGTGTACATAATAGAACGTTCCGGGGCTTGTGATATAGGTGGGAGGGAGAGTTTACATATGAGATTGGGAGACTGGCACTCAGGGTGGGATGGCTGTGGATAAGGCAGAGAGCTTATACAGCACCTGTGTGAGAGGTAGGGGGCAGATACCCTCCGTGGATGTCCCTGCATCACTGAGAATTTTTGCCCTGACTAAAGATGGCAGCCAAAAGAAAGTAAAAGACACAGGGAACTGGCAAAAATGGCAGATACTAACACATCGCAAGAGAGGCCAGATATGCAGTCATGCAGGTAGTTCCATGCTGAGCGTTTAAATGAAAGCAGGCTGAAAGAGAAAGAGTCACATAGTCTGCAATAAGAGAAGACCTGAAAGTCAGAAGTCCAGTGAGTTGCTGGAGCTGGCAGTATAGCTGCCAGGGCAGGGGGAGAGCTGGCAGTATAGTTGTCTGGGCAGGGGGGAATCTGCCCAGACACCCAGATTCGAGTCCGCCTGAAGACAGTGGCATAGTTGGGGGAGCTGCCCGAGGGACCCACCTAGCCACCTGGATTTGTGAGGGATGCTTGGAGCTGAACTGTGATTGGAAATGCTGATCTGTGGACTTCTGCTTTTCTGAAAGATGGTAACTCAGACTGGCATGTTCTAAAACTAGCATGGTTTGGCAAAGGAAGGTAGGACTATATGTTTTGGGTGGTTTTAAAAGGGAGTGGGACTTAATGGCAGAAATCTGCCATTATCTAAATCTGTATAACCTTTAAATAAACAACCCCTTTTCTTTTTCACTGAACTCTTGCATGGAGAGTCATTCTTCTTGGTGGCAGGCAAATGAACCCCACAACTGTTCTAGAATAGCATTGATGGGGTTCTGTAACAGCAATGGCAACAACAAAGCGATGGTGACAATTGGCTGTAGCAGGTTGACCCCCTCAGGAGTGGGAGAGTGGGACTGTGGAGTTTCCCAGTCTCTGAGAATTTTTCTCTGCATACCTTTTGAGGGCATTGACTGCCTAAATACGCCTGGCAGGTAGAAAGGAAATGGGTCAGGGAAGAGGACAGGCTCTGAGAAGTGACCTTGTTTGGCAGAAAATTTGCTTGTGAGCACTGCTTGGAATAATGGAGTTGTGGGTTTTGCTTATATGTTGCCAGTTTGCCTGCATTCTTTCAGTCATAGCTTTGTACTTGTAATCTAGGCCAATAGGGATGGTTCTATGCTGGTCCTGAGGGGGAGCCCACTGGGTAGAATTTTGGAGGACTGAAGTATGTACTGCCATTATCCCAAAGTCCAAGGAGGCATTGGTTTATTACTTCAATACTGTTTGACCTACGTATGTTTTGGATTGTGGGGAAAGGTGGCCCATGTATGGTTCCCTGAGTTATTGTACTATTATGCAACAGGAACAGTATTGCCAACAGTTAGACGGGATGAAATTCATTATGTCAGTGCATTTATGTTGTTATATAATAGGGTTTTGTCAAGGTCAGAGAATCGCTTGATGGTACAGAGAAGGGAAGTGGCCTCAAAACTTCTCCCTGATGGTAAAACGCAGGCAGGAAGGGAGAAAGAGGAGATAAACCTTATCAGTGTTCTGAACCCAGGGGACCAAGGATGGGTGGCATGGGGAGCTTCCTTGCCATCACCCCCTTAATGAGCTGCCAATTGAAGTAGAGACTACAGAGCCAATGACTCCACCCCTGTATATCTGGGGAGAGGTCACCCCACTGAAGACCTGTCAGGGTACCCAATTAGACCAGAGAGCCAATTCAGAGCAAGCCAATCCCCTCTGAGGCAATATCCTATAGGTAGAGTAAATCAGGAAGTCCAGCCTGCTGACCACTTTTGGGCCCATACTCTGTTCTCCTTTTGAGACTTACTGAATTGGAAGAATTCCAGCCCCTCGAATAGAGATGATCCTCACAGAACGGCAGATCTTATTGCCTCCATTTTTTGCCACTCATCATGCAAACTGGGCAGATGTATAGGCTCTCTCAAATATCTTGTTAACTGTGTATGAGAGACGGCTGGTTAGAAACAGGCCTAATGAAGAGGCCCAATATCTCCAACAAGAGGATCTCAATGGGACTCTCAATTCAGTTGAGGCAATTCCCCTGACAGAGCCTAACTGGAATCCAAATAGTAGGGGCCTCGCCTTCCTGAAACATTACAGAAAGTGTGTATTAGAAGTGCTTAAGAAGGGGGTGCCCAAGCTAAAGAGCCTGAATATGGTACAGGCCCTTCAGCAAAGCCAAATGAGGATCCTTCCAAATTTTTAGAAAGGATCTATCAGGCTAACAGGAAACACACTGACACTCATCCACAGGCACCAGAGAATGTGCAGATGATGAACATGACCTTTATTGGGCAAAGTGCCCCAGATATCAGAAAGAAACTCCAGCATATAGATGGGGCATTAGGAATGAGTCCCTCTCAGCTGGGGACATAGAATTTAAAGTTTACAGTGCCTGGGAAGAAAGGAAGACAAAACAGGCCACAGTGTTTTCAGAAACAGGCTGGGGAGGCCAAAGGAAGAAGCAGAACCCTAAAGGGAGGAGGAGAGGCCTAACAGATATCAACCAATGTGTCTACTGTACGGAGGAGGGCCATTGGAGGAATAAGTACCCAAAATTCAAAAGGGAAACTAGAAATGAGAACCTCCACCAAGAAATGCTGAAGAGGAGAGGGGAGTCTGATGATGAATGAGGAGGCCCAGGGGCTCTCCTGGACATCTCCTGACCTATTTTACTATTTCCCCATGGAAGCTCCAGATACAGTTGACTGTGAGGAACAGGCCAATTGATTTCCTTGTAGATACAGGAGCTAGATACTCAGAGTTGAACACAAAATTAACCAGGAAAAGTTTGTATGGCGTAATAGTTACTGGAGTGACCGGACAGTAACAAAAACAGGCATTCCTGCGACCTCTGGAATGCCAGCTTGGGGATCAAAAGCTTATGTATATTTTTCTCTACATCCAAGATTGCCCCATTCCATTGCTGGGCTGAGATTTATTTTGTAAACTGTATGCACCTTTTCTCTAAAGAAGCGGCAGTTATGGGTGAAAGTTCCACAGGAACACGCCCTCCAGCTATAGGCATTCCTGACTTGTCTGGAAGGTCCCAGAGGTGACTTTTTCCCACCTGAGATCTATGAGCAGGTTGACCAGACTGTTTGGGTTGATTGAACCCCAGGTAATGCAGTTAACATGCATAAAGGTTAATCTAAAAGAAGGGGCACAGGCCCCACAAAAGAAGCAGTATACCCTCATGAAGGAGGTTTTAGAAGGGATCCAGCCAGCATTGCAGAAGTTTTTAAATTGGAACTAATTCAGCCATCCCAGTCACCCTACAACACTCCCATTCTGCCAGTCAAAAAGCCTCTCTGACAAATATCGGTTTGTACAGGATCTTAGGGCCATGAATGACATTGTTCAGGACATTCATCCTACAATGCCCAATCGGACACTCTGTTGACCATGGTGCAGGGACAGCAAATGGTTTTCAGTCCTAGACTTGAAGGATGCCTTTTTCTGCACCCTCATAGATGAACAGGCTCAACTGCTGTTTGCCTTTGAGTAGCAGAACCCAGAAACTAAAGCAATACTCCAATATTGCTGGACCATGCTGCCACAAGGATCTAAGAACTCCCCGACTATATTCGAGAAAGTGCTGACAAAAGACTTAAGGGGTGTTCAACTGAAATCAGGAACTCTTTTACAGTGTTTATATGAGATATTGATAGCTAGCAGCACCTACAAGGACTGTCTGCACAACACCATCCCAGTCCTAAATCATCTGGCAAAAAGGAGATAGAAGGTATCACCTCACAAGACCCAGATTTACAAACAGGAAGTGGCATATCTGGGATTTGAACTGACACAAGGTACCAGGAGCTTGATAGCAGATAGAAGGCAAGCCATTGTTACATTAAAAATCCCAGAGAACTGAAGGAAGCTTCGTGGGTTCTTAAGAATTATGAGGTTCTGATGAATTTGGATTCCAAACATTGGACTTATAGCAAAACCACTGTACGATTCCTTGAAAGGACTGGACTCTGAACCCTTTGAATAGATGGGATTGTCAGGTAGCACTTGATACCTTGAAAGAAAAGCTAGTTTTGGCTCCTGCACTAAAACTGCCCAATTTACAGAAGCCTTTCAAATTGTATATTCATGAAAAGCAGGGGGGTGGCCTGGGGGTAATAACCCAGACTCTGGGGAATATTTCCTGACCTCTCAAAGAAGTTGAATTATACAACAAAAGGATGGACACCATACCTTTGGGCAGTAGCAGCTACCTGTGACATCTTGTAGGAAGCTAAGAAGTTTACTCTTGGGAGTAAAAGTACACTGTTTGTACCATACCAGGTCCTGACTCTATTGGAACAAAAAGGAGGGTACTGGCTGACAGCAGGGCTCATGGGGAAGTACCAGGCCAATCTGCTGGACAACCCAAATGTTACCTTGCAGACCACCACAATGCTGAACCTGGCCACCCCACTCCCAGATATGGAGGGGGACTTAGCCTTCCAGTGTGATTACTTGGAAACTACTGACCAAGTTTATTCTAGCAGGCCAGATCTGCTGGACTAGCCGTTGGAAGCACCAGACTGGGAGCTGCATACAGATGGAAGCAGCTTCATGGACAATAGCCAGAGATGAGCTGGGGATACGGTAGTCACCACAGACAAGGTAACAGAAACCCAAGCCCTTTAGCAAGGAACTTCGGCATAAAAGGCTGAATAGCTATCACAAGGGCCTTAATACTGTCACAAAGAAAGAAGGTTAACATATACACAGACTGCAAATATGCCTTCATGGTAGTCCACACCCATGAAGCAATATGGAGAGGAGTCTTAACCTTGGGGAACAAGGATGTTAAACAGGCAGAGGGGATTTTACAATTGCTGGAGGCAGTGAATCTACTGGACCAGGCTGCTATAATACAGTGCCCAGGACACCAGAGGGATGGCTGCCAAACAAGTCAGGGAAACCAAATTGCTGATAAAGCAGCAAGACAGGCAGCCAGAGAGCCACCACACCTAGGGGCTTTGATTCCCTATTTGGACTTGACAGAGTTTAAACCTCTTTACACAGAATGGGATGAGGAATGGGCTGTGTATGGGGATTCACTAACACTGATCCCCATTCTGTGTGGAAGATCAACACCCATGCTATGATCTTACTCCCTGAGGCTCTAGTGTATCCTGTCCTCAAATACCTACAGGATGGGACCCTCTATGGGAGGGATGCTTTAATGGACTTCATTAGGCCACATCTGAAAGCCCCTCATTTGCAAAGGACTGTTCAGAAGATCATCCAAGCCTGTCAAAATACATGCCAAGAACAATCCTAACACAGTGTGTCCCAACAGAGAAGGGAGTACAATATAAAGGACTGTGTCCATTTGAGGACTGGCAGGCAGGTGGACTTTACACAAATGCCTAAAACTAGGGGGAACTTGAAATTTTTTTTAGTCTTCGTGGACACTTTTTCTGGATGGGTAGAGGCATACCCCACTAGAACTGAAAAGGCAACTGAAGTAGCAAAACTTTTGCTTAAAGAAATAATTGCTAGGTTTGGACTTCCTCGCAGCATTCAAAGTGACAATGGACCATTGTTCACTTCAGATACCTCCCAGAAGGTTGGACAGGCACTGCAAATGCGATGGAAACTGCATGCATTTTGGAAACCTCAAGCCACAGGGAAGACTGAGAAAATGAATCACATGATAAAGACCCTAACAAAAATCTGTCAGGAAACACATTTTAAATGGGACCAGGCACTCCCCACTGCTTTGCTACAAATTAAAGTGGCACCCAGAAGTGGGTTTAAAAAGAGCCCTTTTGAAAGTTTGTGAGAGACCCCTCCAAATCCCTGGTTTAAGAACGCCCCATTTAGATTTGGAGCATGAGGCAAGAATTAAGCAGTATGTACAACATCTAGAGCAAATGCTAACCATTTTGCACAAGTTTGCTCATTGCAGGTTCGCCTACCTACCTAATGAGCCCTTGCACCCACTGCGGCCAGTGGACTGAATCTTACTGAAAACCTGGAAGACTCAAGGCCCTGAACAGCAGCTGACCAAACAATGGACTGATCTCTAAGACGTCCTGTTGACAACACATTCTTCCCTGAAGCTGATGGGAATCAAGCCCTGACTCCATCACAGACAGATAAAATGGGTGTGCCACCTGAGGAAGAGGCAGACCCTGCTGATATGGTTGATGCCGAAAGGGAAAGCTGGACCTGCACTGTGGAAGGAGTTTTGAAATCCCCTTTTTGGAAAAGAACAGTAAACCCCAACACAGGGTGACAATGTTTCTTTTACTTTATTCATGTGCTTGCAAAGCTAGGGACTTTTAGCTGACAGATAAACTGGGTTTGGGTATGGTCCTTCCCACTGTGGAAAAGAACAAGGATTCAAAGTGGATTATGGTTAAATCTGAATGAATAAAATATATAAAAAGGTTGTAAAAGTTTTAAACCTGGAGGAAAGGCAACCTCAGCTGTAGGGTATGGTTATTCCTTATTTGCTTGTTTTCTGATCTTATGGGGACATGGTTTGAACTTTGCTGTTTTGGGTATATCAGGAGTCCTGTCTCTGGGTTTTGGCCTGTTGAGACCTAGGAGAGGTCACCTGTAAACCCCGGTGGAGAGAATGCCTTTGCCATGTGGGACCTAGGAAGGCTTTGCCAGTGTAAGTGGCCTGGGGCAAGAGCACATGTTTCTGCCAAGAGATTGGTGGTGGGAAGGCATGTCTCTGCTAGGAGACCAGTGGACACACTGGTGGGCGAGAGAGTGCCTCTACCACTAAAGTGAGGCACCACGGAATGCTGGTCGGGATACCGGTGGGAGGTGAGAGGTTATGTTTCTGCCAGAACACCAGTGGAGAACCTGGTAGATGAGAGAGTGCCTCTATCAGTGAGGCTTCAGGCCATGTGGAACCTAGGGAAGTTCGCCTGAGTGACCAGATAGAAGGGCCAGTGAGAAATGAGACAAGATTCTAAAGCTGGTTCTCATCCCCCTTCTTCTTTTGGAACTCTGTCTTTGCTTTCAATTTTGTTCTGTTTCTGCTCTGAAATGACACTAAGGTTTGCCAGGAAGAGTTAAAACTTCACATTATGTGGGAAAGTGAACAAGAAGATGTAAGGCATGGAAATGCAATTTTAGTGAATAGTAGAAGGACAAGGATTTTCTTTCACACTTTATATTTTTCCCCCTACCTGATCCCTCCAAAATTTGGCATTCTGAAGGAGTGAGTGATGAAATAAGGTTTCTTTGTATAAAACCAGTAAGACCAATTACCATCAGTGGTTTTATTAACCAAGACGTTGACTGGAATGTTGTGCCTGAAGGAAGCATGCCTGAGCTCTGGTTGTTACCAAAAAGGCTTGGGGAACTGACACTGAGTTTCGAAGCTAGTGAAAGCCCATTAGAAAAAGCCTGATACCTTGGTTGGTTGTGTGGTTCATGGCAGTCTATCCAGGCAAGGAACCAAGATTGCTTTCTTAAAGCTGGCAAGGAGGAACCTTAAGGCACAATGGAAACCTCAAGGACTTGAGAGGAGGTACTTCTGCTTCTCTGAAGGATGTACAGAGAAGTCACTCTCTTGAAATGTGTGCTTCCTTGTACTCCACCGTGATCCAGTGTAACTCGGTGTTTTCTTGAACCACTGTATGGAGGCTGAGAATAGTGCACCCCAGATCCTGAAGGAAGGAGCTGCTGCCAGCGGATGGTGACTCTGAAACCTCCAAGTGCACATTCCAGAAGAGGATGAGATCTGTTTGCATCACTGGCTTAAGGGCACATAAGGATATAGGGAACCTTTGGCCATGGTTTTGGCATGTAGCCTTTTGTGAAGCAACGGAGGCTCTGGGTCTCAGAAGGAAGGACTTTGAGAGGGAGTGCTCCTGGCACCACCCCACCCCCTACCCTGAGGTTGGAATCCTGTTAATAAAACCTGTTTCCTTTAACACTAATTGTTGGGTCATTACGTCAAGGTCCCAGGTGGCAGAGCCCTGATTCGTTCAGTAACATGTATATACCTGTGAGAAGTTGACATAAGTGGAGCCATTTTAAAGTAGAGCCAAAGCAGCCATTGCAGAGGAACTGCTTGCACATTAAATTCTGGAATGTCTGAACTGGTAAGATAACACTTAGACTTGACCAGAGCAATTATTTGTAAAACTAATAGAACAGCAGACATCCTGACCATAAGGACTGATAACAATGGATATTCTTTCTGATGACAGAATTAGTAACTCAGTTTGTCAACACCAATAGAAATTTCTTTCCTCTATTCATGTAATCTCTTCCCCTCCTTTTCTCATAAAAACTCCTTGTCTTCACCTTGTAACTGGGGCACAATTTGGGTTTCTGCTTGAATCTGTACCCCAAAATGCAATTCTGTGATTTTGAATAATTTTTGCCTCTCACTTTGGCATTTTATTTTTAGGTTAATACAGTCTTTAAAGGAAAGGCAGCAAAACAAACCCTAAAAATATTAAAGCTGAATTTCAGTAAAACATATAGCATATCTACTTGAGGAGCCATTTGCTCACGATGTCTCTAAATTATATCAGATCTTAGGCATTTACCTGCTTATACAGTGCATAGAGTTCTAGCTTCACTTCATTTCCTGGATCCTTCTTCAACAATTTTACCTGATTCACTGCATTTTCAAACTCCTCCTGGCTGGATCTCATTGTTGTTGTACTCACGTGCAACTGAAGTGATGGGAAATTAATGACCTGCAGAGGACTACAAATAGGCAGACTGATTTCTAATTATTCCCAACCTATGTTTCTCTATAAATATTTTCCCTATACTTGCCCCAAGCAAGCTGGCTGCAAATGGTTAATGGTTTCCAAAATTATCCCTAGATAAGAAATCAATACAGAAGCTAACTGCAGTAATTTAAAATAAAGGTAGAGGAAGCTACTATCCAGCATGTTACCTGTAGCAATTCAAATTAAATACAAACATATCTGAGAGATAATGCTGGTTCCAGAGCACAGCAATTTTGCAACAGAGCAAGTTGCAATCTCTCTGCTGGTGGAGGGTCTTGACTTCAATTCGTAAAAAGATTGCAACTCCTGTGAAGTGCAATAAAGTGCAGTAAAATGAGGTGTGCCTAAGCCCAAATAGCCATGTAAACTTTGCCACAGGCAAGAGGTAAATAAAAGGCATACAAGACAAAAGAGAGCATAAGACTGATCTAAGGGGGTAAAGTGCACACAAAGAATTTAGTAGTTTGTTTTCCAAGGCCCAGAAACAGCCTCTGCACTCACTGATTTAACAATGAAGCATGGATAGATCTGGAAACTATCATGCTATGTGAAATAAACCAGTCGGAGAAAGACAAGTAACATATGATTTCACTTGTATGTGGATTCTAATGAATGAAGTAAACTATCAAACAGTATAGAAACAGATGCAGAGAATAGACTGACAGCTGTCAGAGAGGTGGGCATTAGGGACTTGGTGAGAAGGGTAAAGGGATTAAGCAAAAAAAAAAAAGGAAAGAAAAAGACTCAAGGACACAGACAACAGTGTGGTGACTACCAGCAGAAACAGGGGTGGTAGGGGGAGGTAGAAGAGGGTAAAGTAGGGATAAATGGTGATGGAAAGACACTTGATTGGGTGGTAAACATATAATATACAGATCATGTATTATAGAACTGTATACCCGAAACCCATATAATTTTATTGGGGTAACCAATGTCACCCCAATAGATTCAATAAAATAAATAAGAAAATAAAATCACAAAACAAAACAAAAAAAAAGAAGAAAGTCCAGCTGAGCAGACATAGATTCACTCCTAACCCAACGATGTTTTAACAGCCAGCCAGGAGCAGAAACAGAGCTTGGTCAGATAAGTAAGTCGTTAAGCACATACAGTTAGCAGAGGGAAGAGGAAAATTCACTGTACAATATTGAGGACACAAGCAAAAAAATGGTGTTCACAATGATGATCTTGAATAATAAAGTTAATGGCATCAAAGATGATTAAGATAATAGTTACAAAGCCCAAACACAGCATATGTATTACCTCCTCTACAATACTGTAACCTTGAAAGAGTATGAAGTCTAGGTTCAAACTTTGAAATATTAGTGCATAACTCAACAAAACTGGTCTGCAATAAGTTTTATTCTAAATATTTGATTACGGTTTTCTTTCTTTCTGGAAAAACTTTGTATTCTACATGAATTTGGCACCTAGCATGTTCCACGTATAAAAAGAGGCAAAATTAAAAATGTACATAGAAGACGTAAATGTACGAATTTTCAGAAAATAATAGTGCTAAATTATTCTCCGAAAGCACTTAGCTTAACCCTACACTGACAAAGGACTTGCGTTTCTAAAGCGTTCAGCAAATAAGCAAAGCCCGCTTAGAGGTCTTCCTAAGTACGTTTGTAACCTAGAAGCAGCCAGGGTGGCGGCGTGCACAACCGGGTCGCAGGACGTGGCAGGACGTGGCCCGCACACCGGCCTGGGTGACGCAGCTTGGGCTTCCCAGCGGAGGAGAATGCTGCGCATTTCAGAAGGGCACTTAAGGTCATTTTCAGCTTGAAATACCGTTAAAAGAATAACACTGATGCTACGGAGACAAGCTAACAGACACGGAGTCTCCCTTCGGTGGGCGGCGACCCCTGCAAGGATGGCGTCCCATAGGCGACCTTGTACCCCGGGTCAGCACTTACCTCTTTCTGGACACCCAGGCCGAACCTGTGTTACCGCCACCCACACTTTAACGATTCCGGGGGAGTTGGCGGAACTGAGTGGGTGAGGGTGGGCTTGGGGAGGGAAGGGACCGGATAGGTTCAACTGGGATGGGGCGGAGCCAGTGCGCAACGTGATTGGGGGAGGATGTGCAGGAGGCAGGGCTGGGGGCGGGGAAGGAACCCACAGCCCCACCTTCCTTTCCCCTAGCGCAGAGGAGGGTCCCTGACGCTGTAAGTTGGCGGGAAGCCAGGGTGGGGTCAGCGCCAGCTTTGGTGGGGGGCGTTGACGGGAGCGCGGGGCGGGGCAAAGTCGGGGCGGGGTGGGGGGCGGGAGGGGCGGAGGGGGCCCCGAGCGGTGAGGAGCGGCCTGGAAGATAGGTCGGGGCGAGCTGACGGAAGGCTGGCTTGACGGGGCAGGGCTCCGAGGCGGAGGATTGGCGAGGATGACGTAAATCTTTGCCTTGTATCGCTGGTGTGTATATTGAAGTCCTGAGCTGTCAGGTGACTTTCCAAGGGAGTCGACACTTGCAAGTGGTTAGAGTCCTAATTCAACCTAGTTTTCTGATTCGAAGTCCCAAGTAATTTTATCCATTGCTAATAGCCCATTATTATTTGCGCTTCATCAGCAGATCAGGCTAATGGTGTAGGTGGGGGCAAGCTTGAAGGCCAAGTATAACAATTTGGGCTTATTCTAAATATTTTTTTCAGATATTGTAACCGGCGTTCGGGCTGCCTGTCACTACCAAATCCAATAAGGAATGACAGTGATTGAATCTTTCATAGGCGCTCTTTATTCAGATGACCGGTGATCTGAGAAGATGGTGGGTTCATCCCCTAACAGCCCATCTCGCTTTCTTTTTCCTGGCCAGACTTTTTATAAGGAGGTTGGGGAAAAAGAAGAAAAGAAAAAAAAACAAAACAAAACAGGAATCGGTGAAAGTTTTTGAAGCCTGCAGCTGCAGCACTTGGCAATTAGCTATCTCCAAGGGGGAGGGGTAGTTGCCCGCTTCTTCTCGGTATGGAGGTCCGATGTCTCACCCTGGTCAGTGCTGCAGAAGGTCAGCCGCTTTCTCCCAGACGCCAGATGGGCCTTATCTGTAGTTTCTGAAACAAAGAGCTTAACATACACATTACTTGCTAGATTTATGGCTACTTATTTTGAGCTAAAATTTTCTAAGTCTTAAGCCCCCTATCAATATTACAAGGTGATAGTTGGTAGGCTGAGCTGAGTCAAAGACCCTGACCCCTCTCTCAGGCTAAGCTAGGTGACCCGAAGGTAATGGAAATACACTAGTCAGAAATTGAGATACTGGAAAATTCACTGGGCTCCAGAAGATGAAACATCTCTCATAGAAATACTATTTCTGTTTTTTAAAAGTCCCTTACTGGTTTGGATTGCAAAACCTTTTGCAATATATGTAAACTCTTCTCAGGCTTATGCCTACTGTATTTCACACAGAAAAGTGAGCTATGGGCAACTAGCTCTCTTTATCAACAGTATAATTTAACAAATATAGAAGGAGCATGTACCAAAGATTCACCTAACTTACTACTTAGGGAATTAGCAGGATAGTAAAAAGAGAATTTGAAAGAATGGTTTATATAATCAGTGTAGAAATGAATTCTGGGCCCTGGCTGGCGTAGCTCAGTGGATTGAGCGCAGGCTGCGAACCAAAGCATTGCAGGTTCGATTCCCAGTCAGGGCACATGCCTGGGTTGCAGGCCACAGCCCCCAGCAACCGCATGTTGATGTTTCTCTCTCTCTCTTTCTCCCTCCCTTCCCTCTCTAAAAATAAATAAATATATAAACAAAAAGTTGTGTTCATTTAAAAAAAATGATTACTGTCCTGTAGAGCAACAGCACCATAACCTTTGGGGCATTTTTTCCACTGTTAGGCAAATTATTTGCATCTTTACCAACTGTCATTTACTAAAGACCAATTAGACTGCAGTGTTGCAAAGATAGATATTCTTGGCAGATAATTCATTTTGGGTCCACCTTGGTCTTTAAACTGTTACCAGGAGTCCAGGCTGTGCCATTTAAACATGTTTACCATAGCCTTGTGAGTGAAGAGACCAGTTACCAGTAAAAGGAAACCACCTGAGCATGAAGATCATTGATTTCATGGTACAGATTTTGGATTCTGTGTTAACAGCAGGAGAGAGCCATTGAAGATATATGAGGGTGGACCCCCCCCCATAAAAAAACAGGAATTATCTTCTGGAGGGTGGGCCCCTTATTGTACAGCCTTTCCCTGCCAGATGAGTGTTCTAGGAACCCATCTGTATCAGTATACTATCTGGTCGTGTTGTAAGAGGCTGCATTCAGTCTCAATGATTTTTTTTTTGAAAACTCAATGTGCTTTCCCATTTCATGATGGATGATTCACCAGCACACCTGCCCACACTGCACTGAGTGTTCAGCAGTTTTTGACCAGAAATGGTGTGACCCCTGTGCCCCACCCTCCCTATTCTCCTAATCTTGCCCTGAGCGACTTTTTTTTGTTTGTTTCCTGGATGAAAAGAAGGTCCTCAAAGTAAAACGTTTCAACAATGTGGAAGAAGTAAAATAAAAAATGGCAGAACCACTAAAAGACATCAAAATCAATGAGTTCAAAAACTGTTTTGAACAGTGAAAAAGATATCTCAGTAAGTGTATTGCATCAGATAGAGAGTATTTTGAAGATGTCTGAAATTTAAACATGTAAGAATAAATGCAAAATTTTTAGTAAATAAATTCTTGTTCTTTGGGGAGTCCTCGCTCATAAGTGGTGTGTCTGGTTATCCAGTTCTTAGTGAGATCATATACTCCTACTATAATCCTCAGAGTGAAATTCTTTCAGATAAGAGTAGAAAATGAAGAAGCCCAGTCAAGACCTCATCCAAAGGTCTAATCTCCACCCTGTTACATGGCTGGTTCCCTGGCTGTATTGAAGGCCTTGGGAGGAGGGTATCCTATTCAGGTACATCCTATTTTACAGCACTGATTGTCAGGGGGGGTCTGCCTAGAATGGGAGTTGATGCTGTTGTTTGTACAGAGAATCCCAGACCCCCTGGGTGGTCACAGGTGCCTGGGAGGAGCTGTCCCCTGCTGTAGTGACAGTTGTGTTCAGTGGTGGGGCTAAATACTTATTTTTTAAGAACACAAAGTAGAATTCACCACTTTGACCCTCCTGTCAGTCATAATGATTATTTTTATTTCTGATATTTAAATGTCATCAGATATGGTTATTATAACATACAAAAAGTCTGCCGTATTCAGCCGTGAGGAGCTATTTTGGCACCCTTGTCCATTTAACAGCGTAGGCTAGGAACCTGGAAGCATCTTGGATGCCTTCAGTCTCACTGATACCTCACTTCTATCAGTTGCCAAGTCCTAGTGATTCTGTCTCCTAAATACTTCTTCATTTTTTCTCTTTTCTCTTAAACACTGTCACAGTTCAGGTCCTCATGGTGTTTGGATTACTGTTACTTGAATTATCATTACTTAAGTTGCAAAACAACCACTTAACAGTTTTTCTGACTTCAGCCCCACATTTGCAGTCCATTCTCTACTCGCTTCCTGACTGATCTTCCGAAATTGTCAACCTGACACTACACTCATAATTTTTCTTTTTTGATAGAAAATCTTGTGTCTCCTGAACAAATCTAAACTTCTCGGCCTGACTTATGAGGCCCTCAAGATTTGGTCCTTGCCTACCTGCCTAGTTCATCTCTCAGCAAGGTTCATAATGGTTTAATTCCACTTCAGTTAAACTTGAGATGCTCAGCTTCTCCCAATCTCTGTATTTCCATGTTCTCTCAGTTCACTATCTTATCCAGGAAGTCCCCTCTGACCTTCCGCTGGGTATGTTCTCTTCCGAGTTCCTTTAATCTCCACAGGTTTCTCTTTCTAATAGCACCTGTGTCACTATGTGTGCATCTGGTTAGTACTATATCTCGTTAGCCACCCAAGGGCACACGCTGGCAGGAATTCTGCCCTCACGGCACACCCGTTTCTCGTCTCCTGACGCACTGCTGAACGTAAAATGTTCTGTCAGTGTGCACGCGTGGTGAATGTGCTGTGGAAAGTTCCTACCTAGGCCGTGTTTTTCCGCATTTAGTAATAAGTTGTGAATAAGTTGCCCTCTTTTTACTAAGTTGTCAGAAGGAGTAAATAAAGTGTTTTTGTGCTTCAAATTTTTTTTTCGGTGAGCATGGCTTAAGGAAAAGGAATTTGACTATTGCCAGGTTCCTGCACTTAAACAAACTAGGAAAAGTGATACTAAGATAACTCTAGTATTATTTAACTCTGTACATTTCTGAAGGAAAATTTGTGTTCTCTTAGTCATTAAAGGTATTAGTCTATGTTCTGTTTTCTGTATAACTGGTTCGGGCTTTAATTCTATGACATTGCTGGAGGTCAATTAAACCTGTGTATTATTATGCTCTCTTTACCAAATTACCCCCACCCCACACCAAGTTAGGCTTTGTATCATCTTTCTACGTAGTCTTGTATGTTCATGCCAGAGAAATTAAAAATAATATTTGGAATCTCATATGCTTTTGAGTATTCTCATTCCTAATTGTTATAATTTGGAGAAAAAGACATTTCAGAAGTAAACATTTGACTCACTGTATCACCTCAGCTTCAGTTTTCTGTGCCTCCAGGATTTGTTCATTCACCCAAGGCTATTTTATGCATGTGTGTGTGTGTGTGTGTGTGTGTGTGTTACACAAACTTTAAGTCCACCTTTTCTCAAGGATTACTTTTTAGCTATTAGCTATATATGAGATATATTTAGCTATATCTCGTTAGTCTAGCAAAGAAATCTCTCTCAGGCATCTCCCTCTGAGAATGATTGAAACTGGTAGATATTATTGTGTAGGAAATGGCTGCTTTTTTTCCAGAGTCTTTCCAGTTTTTCTTGTTCCAGAACTTAATTTACAACCTGTCCAAGTGCTTAGAAAAGAATAAAAACAATGGCTGCAGTAAATATTATCTGAGGAGAGCCCACAAAGAATCACAAGCTATGTGTTCAGCACAATGCTATGTAAGTTGATTCCAGGCTGAGAAGGAAGTCAGAGGATGGCACCTGTGGGTGATGGAGCAGATGACACCCTGTTGACCAGCAAAAGTCACCCAGCCTCTCCTTTCTGTATAAGGAAGAAGTAAATTAAAATTCTATGCACAAATCACAAAATTAAAACTTTGAAGAGACATAGATAATACTTAATATATTCAGATTCTATATTTCTGAGAATTTACCTACTTGCTAAAATGTGTTTGTAACCTCAAAATAATTGCTTCCAGGTCTCCAGCAGTTATTCACACATGTGCTCAGAGATTGGAAAAATTCAAGTCTCTTTATATGCATGTTCCCAGCTGAAGTCATCATCGTGATGCTCTGCTTTCTTGTTCTGGCTCGTTCTATGAACAAGAGTCCTTTTCATGGTGTATGTAGTATCCGGTTTTCCACATTTTCATGTTTTTGGTGATTTTACTGCTTCCACGCATAGTGCTGATGTGCTGCCCAGCATACCCAAGAGCAAGAAGGCTGTGTCATTCCTTACACAGAAAATACATGCTCTTGATAAGCTTCTTTCTGGCTTGAGTTGTAGTGCTGTTGTCCATGAGTTCAACTGTATTGAATCAATATATGGATTCATTATATATTTAATTCATATCTTTCAATAGAAGCATACATAGAGCAAGGTTATGTAGTGATTAGTTCATGAAAATGTGATCAGAAGCTTACAGAAACCTAGCCCTGTATTTGCCCTAGGAGCAATAGTTCGGTACTTGTTAACTCAGCATTCATTGCAACTTTAGAAAATCTAACTTCCACCAATAATGAGAATTAACTGTATATGCAGCTGTCTTTGCCTGAGTTGCACTAGAGATAAACCCCCCAAAAGTAGTTTACTTGGGAAATTATCCCAGGATATGTTGGTGCAGGTGTAGGGAAATAAGGTAGAAAAGCAAAGACAGCCAATGAGGGATCATTTATCAAGCAAATACCCTCTGAGGGCAATTGAAGCTCAACCAGGTGAACTCTGGGAGTCAATGAAGAACATGTGCCTTAGAGTTTAATTTCATTATGACCCAAGAACATACTATGTATGAGTTCAATTATTTCAAATTTGTTCAGTTTGTTTTATGGCCCAGCATATTGTCTATCTTGCTGAACGTATCATGTGTCTTGGAAAAGAGTGTATTCTATCATCGTCAAGTGATGTTCTTTAAAAGTCACTTACTGATGTTGTCTGCTTGTTCTATTGATTACTGAGAGAGGAATGCTGATGTTACCAAATATAACTGTGATTTTGTCTATTTCCCATTCAGTTCTTTCAGTTTTTGTTTTATGCTCTGTTGTAAGGTACATATAAATTAATGATTGTATGTCTTGATGAATTGATCCATTTATCATTATGTGTTGTCTCATTTTATCCCTGGTAAGTTCTTTAAGAACTACATAGAAGGTAGAGAGCTCTAAAGATAGGTGTCTACTATATAATATATTCAAAGGAATAAGGACTCATTAGGATGGTGTATTTTTAGAGAAATAGTAGATAAAACTTGAGATGATTCATGAACTGTTTCATCTTTTCTGTCACTGATTCTGGGTATTTAAAAGCAATAAATTCCTTCTTAACTCAAAATAATGAGAGCTACTCCAAAAACCATAAATCTTTTTAATGTTGCTGAAGTTAGTTTTCTTAACTCTGTATTTCTAGTCAATGATTTCTTAAACTTTGTGGGTACTCAGCTTTATTAAATTTTAGAAGCCAGGATCAACTGTGTCACTGCTATACTTTTTAAAATTTCATATGAAATACTAATTGGTGGTCTTGAGCCCACTTAAAAAATATACATTGTATTCTGGATAACTTTATTCCTGTTTATTGAAATTTTCCCCAGGAAAATCTTTACTTTTTTGCTAAATTAAAGATATTGAAAATTGGAGTTCACTCCTTTATGTCTTCAAGAAGTGCTTATTGAGCAGTTACTATGTTCCAGGCTTGTCCCAGGCACCAGAGAGATGGTTGTGAACTACACGGATAGGGTATTGCTACCATGGAGCTCTGTCCTGGTGGAAGGAGGCAAAAATAATAGGTATACGAAAAAAATAATGACAGATTTTAAATATTGTATAGAAGATATGACAAGGTACTGATTTTAAAAGGTGCTGGGAGGGAGTTTGTCAGGAAAGACTTTGCAGTTGAAACCTGAATGATGAAAAAAAGCTACATATGTAAATATCTGTAAAGAAGAATGTTACAAGCAGAGAAAACAACTGCCAAAGCCCTGACACAGGTGAAGCTTGGTGAATTCAAGGAACAGAAGAAAGACTAATGTGGCTTGAATCTAGCAAGTGATAGGGAGAATGGACAAAGCCAGGGAGCAAGAGTTGGAAATGACCAAATCATTTAGAACCTTGTAGATTATGTTCAGAGTTTGGATTTTATTCTAAGATTAAAGAAAACACATTGGAAAACTTTAAGTAGGAAGATATTTTGATAAAATCAATCTGACTTCCATGTTGAAAAATGGATTGAGAAGGAAAAGAGTAGTTTGCAGGTGGTGTCAATGTAGTTTGTACAGATAAGAGATGAGCTTGAACCAAGATGGAGCAGTGAAGATGGAGAGTAGGCCAATGTGTTTGGGAGGGAGAACCTACAGGGTCTTAGACTTGAAAGATATGTTGGTACCATTTAGATAAAACTGAAGACCATATATATATATGCCATATTAGTGTATGTTCCAGCGATGATGTAAATCCTAGTTAAATTAAACATTTTTACTGCAAATATAATCTCAGGGCAAAACTGTTGATCTTCAAAAATCCATGCTTGAATCAGCTCTTTGAAAAATATTAAAGTGACTGTTTTAGTTACCATGCTATTAGAGAAGTTATAATGAGAGAATTGGTGCAGACCTGACCTAATCAAGATGATGGTCATGGGGAAGAACGTTCATTTATACTGCAGAGGTCAATGTGTCAGGTTTTCAGAAAACCCAGAAACAACTGAAGTTGTTTGTTTTTGAATCCCCTAGTCATCTTGCTCAAGACAGATTACTCGAACTGACTGTTTATTATTTCTTAATTACTCAGTTTAGATGGAAAATATAAAGTATGACTCACTCATTGATCCAGACTGTAGTTGTCTTCTGCTGTCTCTCTCTTCTCCTATAAATCCTGTTTTTGCTTTTGTCCCTTGACCGTAGTCTTTGCATCTGTGCCTGTGTCTCCCTCATGTGAACTATATGTCTCTAAGTTTATCCTTGGCACCTGCCATGTCCCTAGCACTGCAGCAGACCTGGATCAATGTATATTGGTGTTGATATGCAAGAAGCACTCTGGTCTGGTAAGGGTTGGGGGAGTGTAATGGCAAGAATAGCCTCAATCCTTCAGATATTCTAGAAAAAATGAATGATAGCTTTTGCTCTCCCTTTTTTTAAATTATAAAACTTCCTGTCTTTTCTTTTGTTTAATAAATGAGAACAACCTGATTTACTTCATATGTTATGAAGATTGCTGGCATAGAAGATGGATTTGAGAGGCTGAACGTGTGAAGGTAAAGAGCCAATGCAGTGACCACCTCTGTGTCCATGGAAATGGGACCTGGCTAGTGGAGCTGTGAAAGGGTGAGAAGTGGGCAGATTTGGGATTTATTTTGGGAACAGACTAGATGGGACTTCCTTATGGATGGTTGGGGGAAACCAAGGAAGGGGAAGAATTAAATATGGCTCTTAGGTTTTTCTGGGCTGGGGAAGACTGAAGGTTGGGTGGGGAGGAATCCAAAAGAAGGGTAAACATGTTCAATAGGTTATAAATCAGAAGTTTAGTTTTGGATGTATTACAGACAAGTACAAATTGCTATATAAGTAGGGGGTTGGAAATATGGGTTTGCAGCTCAAAAGTGAGATTAGAGATATCTTCTAACTGGTTACTGCTGATATGTAGGAAAGACATCAATATTTATACATAATGACTCCTATTGAAATATGATTGATGTGTTTCTAAGAAAATTTGAATTATCAAAATTTATGTTGAAAAACAATATTTCAATGGGAAAAATATCAGACCAGAAGGTTTCAAAAATACAATAGCATAATTTTTCTGGCAGCTATCTCTATGATAAAGATTTTATTATTTATACTTGCAGACTCTATTCCCTAATGTAAATTGTGTGTCATTAAAACCTCAGAAAAATCTAATTTGTCTTGTATCCAAATATCTTTATACCATTTAAAAATATTTAATAGTTCTTATCCTTATTCTGTTGCTGAAAAATTCTATCCTAACGCCACTACAAGGGTAAAGCAAGGTCTGTGTCTGTGGAGGGGGTGGCTGTTACAGTTATATTGTTTATGTAGGAGAATGTCCTAGTTTACAAGACATATGCGCTCAAGTAGTTAAAGGTGAAGATTATTATAACTACTATTATCAAATAATTTAGGAAAATAATTTGTTGTACTAGCAACTTTTTAAATGTTTGATAGTGTTTCAAATTTTTTAAAGTAATCAAAGTAATAGTTTTTAGCTCATGTACTTGGACTTTCTAGTTGCATAAATTTAAACATATTCTAGTGCAAGTAACACAAACAGAACTTGAGCTAGTATAAACAAAAAAGGGAATTTATTATGAGGATTTAAAAAATGCTTTATGCAGCCCAAGAGCAAGAGCCTCAGGAATTAGTTGGAACCAGGGACTGAATGTGGATGTCTTCACTTTCAGAATACCCTCTTTAATTTTTTTTTTAAATTTCAATTGCAGTTGACATTCAATGTTACTTTATACTAGTTTCAGGAGTACTGCATAGTGCTTAGACAATTATATAATTTATAAAGTGATCCCCCTGGTAATTCTATTACCCATCTGGCACCAAACATAGTTATTACAATATTATAACTATATTCCCTATGCTGTACTTTACATTCTCATGACTATTTTGTAACTACCAATTTGTAGTTCTTAATCCCTTCACCTTTTTCATCCAGCCCCTCCTGACCCGCTGCCATCCAGCCAGGCTCAGTTTTCTCTGTATCCACGCATCTGTTTCTGTTTGGTTTATTTGTTTCTATTGTTTGCTTGTTTGTTTTGTTTAGATTCCACATGTAAATGAAATCATATGGTCTTTGTCTTTCTCTGTCTGATTTATTTTCCTTAGCACAATACCCTCTAGGTCCATCCCTGTGGTTGCAAATGGTAAGATTAATACTCCATTTTATATGTACCACCTCTTCATTATTCAACTGTTTATTGATAGGCACTTGGGTTACTTCCATATTATAGTTATTGTAAATAACGATGCAATGAACATAGGGGTGTATATATTTTTTCAAATCACTGTTTTAGATATCTTTGGATAAATACCCAGAAGTAGAGTCACTGGTCATATGGTAGTTCTATTTTTAATTTTTTGAGGAAACTCTGTATTGTTTTTCATAGTGGCTGCACCAATCTGCAATCTCATTAATTGTACACCAGTGTTCCCTTTTTTTTCTTTTTATTGATTATGCTGTTACAGTTGTCCCATTTTCCCCCTTCACTCCCCTCCACCCTGCCCACCCCCTCCCACTCATATTCCCCCCCTTTAGTTCATGTCCATGTGTCATAAATTCTTTAGCTTCTACATTTCCCATACTATTCTTGCCCTCTCCCTGTCTATTTTCTACCTATTGTCTATGCTACTTATTCTCTGTA
>PVIA01013838.1:0-29999 GCA_004024845.1 Tonatia bakeri
CCCTATAATTCGGATGTTGGAACGTTTAAAGGTGTCCTGGAGGTCCCTAAGCCTCTCCTCAGTTTTTTGAATTCTTGTTTCTTCATTCTTTTCTGTTTGGTTGTTCCTTTCTTCCTTCTGGTCCACTCCATTGATTTGAGTCCCAGTTTTCTTCCCCTCACTATTATTTCCCTGTGCATTTTCCTTCATTTCTCTTATCTTAGCCTGCATTTGTTCATCTAATTTATGTCCAAAGTCAACCAATTCTATGAGCTTCCTGATCACCAGTGCTTTGAACTGTGCATCTGGTAATTTGGCAATCTCTTGGTCACTTAAAAAAATTGGTTCTGGGGCTTTCAAATATGTTTGAGCCATCTTTTTTATTTTCCTTTGGTTTGGTTGTGCCTGTTTTGTAAGGGCGGCGGAGCCTTAGGTGTTCACCAGGGCAGGGCACCCCAGTCGCTGGGTTGTGACGTTGTATGTGGGGGCGAGGTCTGAGAGGGAACAATGGCGCCTGCTCTGCCCTTTCTAGGACTTCCGTCCCCTCCACGGCCTCCCACAAGCAAATTGGGCCCTTCCTGTGCTGGCTCCCAGGCGGTGGGCTTTTGCACTTTCTCGGACTCTGTGGGCTTCCCCGAGAAGTCTCCTGTGAGGCTGAGAGAGTCTCCCGGCCTCAGTTCCCAGACGGGGCTCTTAAACTTTGAAACGCAGCGGCACTGCCCATTTTCGCTGCTCGTTTTTGCTTAGTTTGTGCGCAAACATGTGCCTGGCTGCGGACAGCTAGCTGCCTTGCATCCCTCACTGGGTCTGCTAGTCGCCTCCCGCGCCCAGGGTATGCCACCGGTCCGTCCACTGCCGTTTGCACCCTGCGTGCCTGTGCCTGCCAGCCTGCCAGCCAGTGTTTCTTCCTGCCGGGACCCCTTGACCCCTCCGCAGGCCTCCGACTCCGCCGCTCCTTACCTGTCTGGATGTACTGGAGCCCGACTTCTGTTCAATTAATTTCTCTCTGTTCTGGTTGTTTATTGTTTCTCAATTTTTGTTGTCTTTAGTTCTGGTTGCGCGAGGAAGCACAATGCGACTGCCTATGCCTCCATCTTGGCCGGAACTCCGGACTCGGAAACTGTCTCTTAATTCACTTTTCAGCAGTTACTCAATTATTCACCAGCACCACTTTCTGACATGGGGACAAGATGTGGACCAAGTGGTCAGGGCCCTGCCCCAACTTCTAGTGCCTGGAACAGGTTACAGAAAAGGGCAAAAGTATTGTTTTTGTTAAAATATAATTGTGTTAAAATATTGAACTTGATTTTGCACTCAGTTCAGAGTTTAGTGGGCATGACTCAGAAGTTGATTAAAGTCCAGTCTACTTTAACTATATAACTTCCTTGCCTGCCCTCATTCATTCATTCATTCATTCCACCAATATGAATTGTGCATCTACATACTCTGCTTACATACTCTGCTACACTCTTACACTCTGTGTGGGGACTCTGAGATGGATCCTGACCTTGAGGAGCTTACTCCCCAGCAATGGAAATGCATGAGCACTTAGATGACTGTGATACAGCATCAAATCTGGTAAGGGCTATTAGAAAGGTACAAAGGATTTCCAAAGGAATAGAGAAAGTGGAAAATATTAACTCTCAGCTTTGTGATTTAATGTGGGGCCAGGCCTGTACAATATTCTCTTGTTGTTCACTCCTTGTAGGATTTACCATTTCATAAAATGAACTCATTAAAAGTGCAGTGTTTAAACAAAGGAAAGGAGTTCATTCAGGTGTCCCCGCTCTCCTGCAACATCAGTTCTCGTCTTCCTGCTGCTTTCCTGTCAGGCATGTTGCCTGCAGATTTAAATTTCTTCTTTTAGTTTCTGGATCATGTAAGTTTGCAAGAAGGCTGCTTTCTACCATTTCCAATAGATGAGAGAACTAATCTTTGTTCTCTAAGACAACAAAGAAAAGATGTGTATTTACTACCTATCCCAGTAAAATGTCTATTATTAATGGGGGTTTCTGTTTCACTCACCAGCAACAGGTGAAGAAGGGCCCAACCTTCTGAGGATTAATCTTCTTCTTCCCACTTTCTCTTGATCCCCACTTGTACACTGTTGTGTGCAAGTCAGAGGTCCCCTGCCCCTACCTCCCCCACCACACACACAAGTGTGGAGCACCCTCAGACAGAATGTTCTTGAGCCCCACAAGCAGCAGTGTGCCTTTTCTAATTACAGGCAGCAGCAAATACTGGATGAGTTAGTCCTTGAATAGTCACAGTCTCACTCTGTAATACTAAAAGCTGTAGGTACATGCTGTTTAGCCAGGAGAAGTATTCCTAGAAATTAGAGTGCTAATTTAACCAGCATTGTATAGGGTGACTTCAGTGTACTCCCTGTGTAGCTCTGTTCCCAACATGATGTGCATGTATCTTATCTGATACAGACAGACCACTACTGGGTACTTGAGCAAAAACTCAGTTAAAGTGGGGAATCATAAAAATAAAACTAAATAACCATTTAAACTCAAAACACATGAGAATACATTTATTTGCCAATGTTTAGCTTTTAAATTTGGGCCAAGGCCTTTTCCTGAGTCGTCCTGGTCCTTTCTGCAAAAGCTGCATATGTAATGTATCAAATCCTGATTTCCAGTTCAGGATTCTTCAAAGTGCAGTTAGAACTGAAAGATATCATGAAGCAATCAGAGTACAGAGTTCTTGATATTCTTATAATTCCTCCACCTCTTCCCCCTACAGTTGCTTCACAAACATTTTTGACAACTTGTTATTTATTTTAATCCTCACCTGAGGATATCTTTATTGATTTTAGAGAGAGAAGAAGAAAAAAGAGAGAGAGAGGCATTGATGTGAGAGAAGTATTGATTGGTTGCCTCCCATGCAAGCCCCAACAGACGATGGAACCCACAACCTAGGTATGCGCCTTGACCAGGAATCAAACCCGCAAACTTTTGTTGTATGGGAGACACTCCAACACTGAACCACCAGCCAGGGTGATCTTTGACAATTTTTTGATTAATTCATCTTCAGCAGGTTTTCCAAAGTAGTCAAATAATTTTTATTTTAAAAATATATTTTTCACTGTACATTTTACTCATCAGTTTGCATAACATAAACTAAAGTTTTAAATAATTTAAATAGCACACACAACTGGCCTACAAAGTTTAGGAACAAATCCAACTAACACTTGGTAAGCATACATATCTACTCTGAGGAACCCAAGTGCCTGGGCCTTTTTAGTCAGAGGTTGTGCACACCCATTGGTAGCTTTTATGAAAAAGGGTTTGTTGCACAACAGTGTAGTATGTGACATGGACATTATGTAAGGAGCTTATGCTCTCACTTATTACCAAAGACCACCAGGCTTCATCTTTTGGACTTCATTCTAAGGGCAGCCATGCAGAAACCAAGAGTAGGACCCACCCAACTGAGGTGGTCCCTCAGGGGTCACGTGCCACACACGCATCGTCACCAGAAATATTATCTGTGTTTGTTTGCCCTTTGTAAAGTTTTTTTTAGAAATCAAACCTGCTGCCCTGGCCAGTGTGGACCAAAGGTTGTAGATTGTAGGTCCTATACACATAAAGGTTATGGGTTTGATTTTTGGTCTGGGCACATACTCAGGTTGCAGGTGGTGCCCTAGTTGGGATTTATACAACAGAGCAACCAAGCAATGTTTCTCTCTGACATTGATGTTTCTCTCTCTCTCTCTTTCTTCCTCTCTCTCTAAAAGGCAATGAATAAATGTCCTTGGGTGAGAATACAAAAAAATAAATAAAAACCAGAACTGCTGAGTGAGTCAGAGAACACCAGTGCCCTATAAGCTACAAGTTTGCCCCTCTGCTTAGGTGCACCTTACACACATGTACCATGAGTGAGACCATGTAACAGTATGCAAGGGAAGCAAAGCCAGCCACTTCCTACCTGTTGGGGTCTTAGCTTGCTGATGCCGTCAGCAAGACAGCATATTGCGGTCTGAGCCGCCAGCATTGCCCCCTGGGGGCATCCACAGAGCATGCGAACCAGCTACCAATCAAGGTACTGATCACGCACCTAATTGACCAATCAAGGTACTGATCACACACCTAACTGACCAATCAAGGTACTGATCACGCACTTAACTGACCAATCAAGGTACTGATCACGCACCTAACTGACCAATCACTAACAAGGGCACGAGGTGGACACGCACCGGGGCAGCCTATCAGAGCAACTTCCCTTTTCCAGTCCCTATATAACCCCCACCGCTTAAATAAAATTTTGCAGCTTGAACAGAATCCTTTGTCTTGCTGCCATTCTTCGCGCCTCTTGTTCCCACCCCTATTCATCCGTTTCAGGTAGGCTCGGGACCCTCGTTGACTGCTCCGCAGGCCGGAGCACCTACCTGGTGGCAGTAGGGGTCCACAAGAACACCCAGGACCTGCTCACCTGACTTCTATGCTTTTTCCACTCCACTCAGCCTACTGCCCTGAAATCCTTGGAATATGCCCCATGGACACAGGGAGCCTGGTCTCCAGGTTGACCCAGACAGCAGGCCCTCAGTCTATTTGACTGTGATGAAAAAGAAGTCTGCTGCTGAAACTTGGGGTGGTTACTACTGTCTTTAGGGGCAAATGCAATCATAATGGTGGAAAGCAAGCATGGAGATCCAAGATAGAGAAGTAGGTAGAAGCTACACTAACCTCCTCCCAGGACCAATCTGGAATTATGACTAAATTGTAGAGAAAGCATCCTAAATAACTAACTGGACATTGGCTGGAGAGAAGCCTCATGTCCAATGACAGATGGAAGAAAACACTTCACCACAGTGAGACTGGTAGGGAGTGTGGAGGAGGTGCAAGAGGGCTAGCTCAGTGCCCATGAGTGGCAGCTGAAATCCTGGAAGAATATTTCAGTGGCCAGAGATTCCCCTTGAGAAGTGTAGGGTCTAAACACCAAGCTAGGTGCTCCAGCCTATGGCATCAGAGTTGGAAAGAAGCCCAGATAACATCCAGCTGTGAAAAGCAGCAAGATTTCTGTCTGCCAAGAAGAGACAGCTGGAGACTCAGAGAACCTCTTAGAGGGCCAAAGTACAAAATTTTATTTGCAGCCACTTACCTGGGCTCCAACAGAAGGACAACAGAGAAACCTAGAGACACTTGAGGAGATCTGGGATTAGTGGCTATGGGGAGAGAATTGAAGGACAACCACCAGGATCCACATGCTGAGTCATTCCCCATACTGCAAGAGCCATCTTTCTCAGACAGAGCACTCTCAATGGCATCAGCCTGAGGGGGAGCAGAGACATGCTCACAGAAAATACTCCATCCCACTCCATGGAGCTTAAGCCAGGCTGTTGATTACAGCTTGATTAATTTAACAACTAATTGGCTTAGTGGATGATTAGTTTAACAGCTAAAGCAGAAAATAAAAAAGCAGCCAAAATGGAAAAACAAAGAAACATACCCTAGATTATTTTCTAGGTGGCAGCAGAGCCCACTTCCCCCTGTGCACAGGTAGAACACCTTGCCAATCTTCTGAGGGACAGAATGAACATCTAACAGTATCCCAGTATATCTGAAGGTTGGAGGCCAAAATTGTAGAGGACATTGAAAAACAGACAGTAAGGAGATTGCATCGGGATGGTAAGATCCCTGAGACCAGCGCAGGGAGCAGGACTGCTACAACCTGTGTCCCAGTGCCTGCTGGTACCTGCTGCAGAATCCTTGGACAAGAGCCAAATCAACAGCTCCCTCTCCTGTCAAACAGGGAGGATGGAGTGGCACCAGGATGGATCTGGATGCTTGAAGTCGTTGGGGAGGAGAGGAGAAATACAGATGAAGTGGAGACAACAGGGGTGATATTCACCCGCTGAGACTCTGGACACCAGCTGTGTCATTACCAGAGAAATTGGGGAGCTGGGTGATGCCTGGAGAAAGGAGAAGAGTTGGGCTGTAATGGACCTTGATCTGCATAGTCTTCAGTCTGTTTGGAAAGTTGGTCTGTGTGAGAGGCTGGGCGCTTGTTAGGAGTGGCAGGCTTGAATAGGAGGATTTTATTCAAGAAAAGGCTCTCAGTGGCTGTTTAGGCAACTCTCCTGCAGTGGCTGTCCCTGATACCCCCACTCCCACAGCTGAGGCCAGTCCCCATAAGCACCGCTGACTCTGCACCCTGGTCCTGCTGCCCTGTGGTCCCTGGCTGGCTCTCTAAGAGGAAGGAGGAAGCACCCTCCATAGAGAAGAGCAGCAGGGCTCAGGGACTTAGCAGTCATAAGAAAGACTTAACTCACCAGGGTGACTGAACTACCCTGAAGAAACTTTGATAGTGCCTAACACCTAGAACAGCAAAGAAAGAGAAGGTGGTATATGAGTTTCCCCTAATAGATGTACCTCAAGCACAGCACAACTGGTGGATTGAAGAAGCCGGCCTGGTGCAGATGGGCAGTAGAGGCCCAGCAGAGAACAGAGCACCTGGGCTGGAGGCTGGGCAATGATGAAGAATCCGGCCCAGATCTGGCCCCCATCCTCACAAAACTATATGAAGAGAAAAGCAAAGCCCAACCCTACTCAACCTGAGATATCCAGGAAGACTAGCAAAACTCACTTGGCCAATTTAAAGTCAGCAGGAGGTTTTTTTATCCCCCTTTTTTTCTTTTCTTTTCTCCAAGTGAGACAATAAGACCTGGAGCTGTTGGAGGACCAGGGTCAGACCCAAGGAGGGATCACAAAGGTAACAAACTGAGACAAATTTCACTTTGCTAAGTGAGAGAACTTGCATGTTATTTTGTATTTGTATTATTATAATTTTTAATTATTTCTACCTCTTTTCATTAGTAATTTTTATTTCTCTTCTTTTTGTTAAGTTTTCTTCATTTTATTTATTTGTTTAATTGCATTGTTTGACTGGTTTTCCTTGTTCTCTCTTTTATAGTGTATTTTTAATTTGTCTTCTTTTACTTCACTTGTGTTCCAATAGCACACTACTCTAGGTCATGTACTTCCTCTTCTTCTTATTCAGATCATATTGTTTCCGTCATATGATTGTTGTCCCAGTATTATTATAAATAATTCCTGTTCAATACAATTGAAAATACTACACAGCACCCCTCCTGTATTTTAGTACATTTCACTATATTCTGGAACTTTATTACTGTTGTGGTCAACTCTATTCTCTCATACACTATGCCTATTTTATGTTGTTTTCTCTCACTATATCTCATAGTTTGACCTCCCACAAGCTCTCTGTATTATGGACTCAATGTACAATACTTTTCCCCTCTAACAAGAGTCTTATCTCTTTTCTACCCTTTATACAAAGTGGCTAATTGGGTGAAATATCATGGTTAACATTATTCTCATCCAAAGGATCTCCTATCTCTTCTCTATGAGTTGGTACTTAACTCCCAGAGAATGCGCTTCCACTGTCTTAATCCATTTTGCTTTCCCCCTGCAACTAATCACGCACAAGAGTAGGTGGGAACTGTAAATATCATTATACCTACAGGAAGAGAGATCCCACCAACAAAGGAACCACCAACAGATAACAAAAGAAGATGGCAGTGAGTGAGTGAAAGCCACACTAACCTCCACTCAGGGCCAATCGGGAATTACAACTAAATGGTGGAGAAATTATCCAGAACAAACAACTGAATAATAAGGAGATAGAAGCCTCATAACCTTGGGCAGACAAAAGAACCAGCTTTGAAACAACCTGTCTGCACCTGCACAACAGCATACAAGATGTGGTGGGTGGAGTGACCCTAAGTTAATCAACTGGGGGGAAGGACCCACTAAAGGAAAACCAACAACCAAAACATAAAGACATCCAGAGAGCCAACAGAAATGACACCCCAGGAGCAGCAAGTTCAGCAGATCAAGGAGACTGCAACAGTGAATCTCACAGGTCTCCTACCATAGAATTTCACACCACAAACCCTGGGAATCAGAACAGATAAATTTAAGAAAGGGAGACAAACAAGAAGAGTCTCACAAACAATGGGAAGACAAAGAAACAACCCCCAAATGAAAGGAAAGGAGGAAGCCTCAGAAAGAATGCTAAATGAAATAGAGACAACTCAACTATCAGATATGGAGTTCAAAGCAATGGTTATCAGGAAGCTTAATGAGTTCACAGTGAATTACCAGAAACTACAGGGAAACTACAATGAACTCACTGCAAACTATGTCAACATGAAAAAGGAAGTAGAAATTATCAACAAGGGCCAAGAGGACATGAAGAATACAATTTCTGAACTGAAGAACACTGTGGAAGGAATCAAAAGCAGGATTGATGAAGCAGAATATTCGATCAGTGAGCTCGAGGACAAAGTAGAAAAAAACATCCAGAAAGAGCAAGAAAAAAAAAAGAGGCTCAGAAAGAATGAAGAGGGATTAGGAGAAATGCAGGGCACTATGAAACATAATAATGTCCATATAATAGGGATAGAAGAGGAAGAGGAGGAAGAAGAAGGAGGAGGAGGGGGGAGGAGGAGGAGTAGAAAGAGAGAGGGAGAGAGAGAGAGAAAGAAAGAAGAAAATAGTCTAACAATAAAATAGCACTAAACACTTATCTATCAATATGCACCTTAAATATAAATGGCCTAAATGCTCCAACCAAAAGACATAAGGTAGCTGAATGGATTAAAAAAAACAAGACTCATATATATACTACCTCCAAGAGACCCATCTAAGATTGAAATATATACAGAAACTAAAAGTAAAGGGATGGAAAAAATATGCCATGCAAATGGAAAGAAAAAAAATCTGGGGTAGCATTACTTATATCTGACAAAATAGACTTTAAAACCAAGGCTATAGTAAGAGACAAAGAAGGACACAAGATCATAATAAGGGGAACAATCCAAGAAGAGGAAATAACCCTAGTAAACATTTATGCACCCAACATAAGAGCACCTAAATACATGAAGAAAATCTTGATGTATGTAACAAGAGAAAATAACAGAATACAGTCACAGGTGGGGATTTTACCACCCTATTGACTTCAAGGATAGATCTTCCAGGCAGAAATCAATAAGGAGACAGCGACTTTAAATGACACACTAGACCAAATGGATTTAATTGATATCTTTAGAGCATTTCACCCCAATGCAGCACAATATAAATACTTTTCAAGTGCACATGGAACATTTTCTAAAATACACCATGTATTAGGACACAAAGTAAGTCTCAATAAATTTAGGAAGACTGAAGTCATATTAAACATCTTCTCTGACCACAATGCTATGAAACTAGAAATAAATCACAAGAACACTGAAAAACACACAGGCACATGTAAGCTAAATAACATGTTATTATGTAATGAATGGGTCAACAAAGAAATCAAGGAGGAATCAAAAGATACTTTGAAACAAATGAAAATGAGCATGCAACAACTCAAAACCTGTGGGACACCACAAAAGCAATACTAAGAGGGAAATTCACAGCATTACAGGCCTATCTCAAAAATCAAGGAAAAGATCAAGTAAATATTCTAACTTCACAATTAAAGGAACTTGAAAATGAACTACAATCAAAACCCAAAGTGAGTAGAAGTAAGTAAATAATAAGATCAGAGCAGAAATAAATAAAGTAGAGTCTAAAAAAATGATACAAAAGATCACCAAATCCAAGACCTCATTCTTTGAAAAGATAAACAAGATTGAAAAAAACTTTCACCAGACTCATCAAGAAAAAAAGAGAGAAGACCCAAATAAATAAAATCAGAAATGAAAGAGGGGAAATGACAAATGACACCAAAGAAATACAAAATATTGTAAACAGAAAGGCAGATAAAATGCTTCCCAGATAAAGTAAAGTTAAAGGAGTTCATCATCACTAAGCCCTTATTATATGAAAAGTTAAAGGAACTTATCTAAGAAAAAGATGAAGATCAAAACTATGAACAATAAAATGACAACAAACTCACAACTATCAAGAACTGAACCTAAGAAACAAAAACAAAAAACAAACTATGCAAAAAAAAAAAAAGAACAGGAGCAGAATCACAGAAATGGAGATCACATGGAGGGTTTTCACTGGGGAGGAGTGGGGCAAAATGGAAGGAGAAGGTACAGGGAATAAGAAGCATAATTGGTAGGCACAAAACATATGGAGAAGCTTAGAACAGTATAGGACATGGAGAAGCCAAAGAACTTATATGTATGACCCATGGACATGAACTAAGAGGTGGGAAGACTCGTGGGCGAGGGCATGCAGGACAAAGGGACAAAGAGAAGAAAAACATGGGACAACTGTAATAGTATAGTCAATAAAATATACTTAAAAAAGAAAAGGAAATATTATGAACAACTGAATGCCAACAAACTGGACAATCTGGGCAAAATGAATATATCCTAGAAACATACAGTCTTCCAAAACTAAATCAGGAATAATCAGAGAATCTGAAGAGAAAGATTACAACTAGTGAAACTGAAGCAGTAATCAATAAACTCTCAACAAACAAAAGCACTGGACTGAATGACTTCATGGTTGAATTTTATGAAACATTTTGAGAAGAGCTAACACCTCACCTCAAACTATTTCAAAAATTTGAGGAGAGGGAAAGCTTTCAAAATCATTTTATGAGACCAGCATTATCCTAATTCCAAAACCAGATAAAGACACTACAAAGAAAGAAAAATATAGGCCAATATCCCTGATGAACATGGACACTAAAATCCTCAACAAATTGACTTCTGGTCAAGATGGAGATGTAGGAAAATACACTTTGCATTCTGGCACAACCAAAAGAAGGACAACAACCAATTGAAAAATAAAAAATAACCAGAAATGCCAGAAAATTGAAATGTATGGAAGTCTGACAACCAAGGAGTTAAAGAAGAAACATTCATACAGACTGGTAGAAGGGGTGGAGATGAGCAGCTGGGACAGAGAGAACTCACGATAAGGCAGCGGCTGGAGGACCAGGGTAGGTAAAGTGGTGGCTGGCAACCAAGCAAGGCAGTGGCTGGCAGAGCAGGGCGTTCCACATTTGCATGTGGATAAACCTGGAGAAACAACTATGGAACAAGAGAGACTACACAACCTAGGGTTCCAGCACAGGGAAACAAACTCTCAAAACCTCTGACTGAAAAAAACCTGTGGGGGTTGAGGTGACAAAAGAAACTCCCAGCCTCACAGGAGAATTTGTTGGAGAGATTCACAGGGTCCTAGAACATAAACAAAGCCACCTACCTGGTAATCAGCACCACACAGGTCCTTTTTGCTTGTGGGAGCAGAAGAAGTGACTCAAAACTGGCTGAGAGCTAAGCAAACAGCATTGTTCCCTCTCAGATCCTTCTCCCACATACAGTGCCACAACACAGAGATGTGAGATGCCATAATTTGGCAAATAGCTAAGGCTTTGCCCCTCACTACATAACAGGCACAGTAAGACAAAATAATATGAACCAAATGTAAGAGGGGATTAAAGCTCCAGAAAAAAATATCATTAAGTGATGAAGAGATAGCCAACCTATCAGATGCAGAATTCGAAACACTGTTAATTGGGATACTCACAGAAATGGTTAAGTATGGTCACAAAATAAAGGAAAAATGTGAAGGCTATGAAAAGTAAAGGAAAGGAAAATGTATGGGGAACCAACAGTGAAGGGAAGGAAACTGGGACTCAAATCAATGATTTGGACAAGAAGGACGAAATAAACATTCAACCAGAACAGAATTTTAAAAAAAAAGAATTCAAACAAATGAGGAGAGGCTTAGGAACCTCCAGGACAAAATTAAATGTTCCAACATCTGAATCATAGTGGTGCCAGAAGTAGGAGAGGAAGAGCAAGAAATTGAACACTTATTTGAAAACATAATGAAGAATTTCGCCAGTCTGGCAAAGAAATAGTCAGGAAGAAACTTCCAGGAAGTCCAGGAAGCTCAGAGAGCCCCAAAGAAGTTGGACCCAAAGAGGAACACACCAAGGCAAGTCATCATTAAGTTACCCAAGATTAAAGATAAAGAGATAATCTTAAAAGCAACAAGAGCAAAGGAGACAGATATCTACAAACGAGTTACCATAAGACCATCAGCTGATTTTTGAAAAGAAACTCTGCAGAGGAGAAGGGACTGGAAAGAAGTATTCCAAGTCATGAAAGGCAAGGACCTATATCCAAGATTACTCTATCCAACAAAGCTATCATTTAAAATGGAAGGGCAGATAAATGCTTCCCAGATAAGGTCAAGTTAAAGGAGTTCATCGTCACCAAGCCCTTATTTTATGAAATGTTAAAGGCACTTATCTAAGAAAATGAAGATAAAAAATACAACAGTAAAATGATAACAAACTCGCAACTATCAACAACTGAACCTAGAAAACAAAAATTAAACAAACAACTAGAACAGGAACAGATTCACAGAAATAGAGATCATATGAACAGTTGTCAGCAAGAAGAGAGAGGGGGGAGAATGAGGGGAAAGGTACAGGGAATAAGAAGCATAAATTGTAGGTACAAAATATACAGGGGGAGGCTAAGAATAGTATGGGAAATGGAGAAGCCAAAGTACTTATATGTATGACCCATGGACGTGAAATAAGGTGGGGGAATGCTTATGGGAGAGGTGGAGGCTGAAAGGGAATAAAGGGGAGAAAAAAGTGGGACAACTGTAATAGAATAATCAATAAAATATATTTTTAAAAATCCTCAAGAAATTATTAGCAAACTGAATACAGCAATGCATCAAAAAGATGACACACCATGATCAAGTGG
The DNA here is from genome assembly GCA_004024845.1 of Tonatia bakeri. NCBI lineage: Eukaryota > Metazoa > Chordata > Mammalia > Chiroptera > Phyllostomidae > Tonatia > Tonatia bakeri. The sequence continues at coordinate 12,683 of PVIA01013838.1, forward strand.
AATTTATTCCAGGAATGCGAGATTGGTACAACATCCACAAATCAATAAATGTGGTTCACCACATAAAAAAAATGAAGGATTTAAACCACATTATCCTATCAATAAATGCAGAAAAAGCATTTGATAAAATCCAGCATCCATTTATGATTAAAAATAAACTCTCAGTAAAGTGGAATTCGAGGAACATACCTAAACATAATAAAGTCCACATATAAAAAACCCACTACCAGCATCATCTCAACAGGCAAAAATTACAAGCATTTCCCTTAAGATTGGGAACTAGACAGGGATGTCTGCTTTCACCTCTATTCAACATAGTACTGGAAGTCCTAGCCATAGCTATCAGACCAGAAGAAGAAATGTCATCCAAATTGGAAAGGAAGAAGTCAAACTGTCATTATTTGCAGATGACATAATACCGTACATAGAAAACTCCAAAGATTCCACCAAGAATCACCTAGAACCGATAAATGAATTCATCAAAGTAGCAAGATAAAAAATTAATATTCAAAAATAGTTGCATTTTTATATGTTAATAAAAAACTAACAGAAAGGGAAATTAAGGAAACAATCCCACTCACAATTGTTACAAAAGGATAAAATACTTGGGAATAAACCAAACCAGGGATGTAAAGATTTGTTCTCAGAAAATTATGACACCAAAAAAATAAATAGAAGATGCAAGTAAATGGAAGCACATACCGTGTTCATAGATAGGAAGAATTAATATCATTAAAATGTTCATACTACCTAAAGCAATCTATACATTCAACACAATTCCTATCAAGATTCCAATGATGTACTTCACAGAACTAGAACAAACACTTCAAAAATTTTCATGGATCCACAAAAGGCCCACATAGCAATAGGAAATATGAGAAAGAAGAACAAATTTGGAAGAAGAATGCTACCTAGTATGAAACTATATTATAAGGCCATAGTAACTAAAACAGCATGGTACTGGCATAAAAAATAGACACTTAGATCAATGGAACAGAATAGAAAACCCAGAAATAAACCCATGCCATTTTAGTCAATTAATATTAGACAGAAGAAGCAAGAACATGCAATGGGCTAAAGATAGTTTATTCAATATGTGGTGGTGGGGAAATTGGCAGATATGTGCAGTAAAATGAAATTAGACCTCCTTCTTACACCACAAACAAGAATAAATTCAAAATGGATCAAAAATTTAGTTGTTAGATCCAAAGCCATAAAAATTTTAGAAAAAAAATGTAGGCAGCAAAATCTCAGACATTGTTCATAGCAATATTTTATTGGATATATCTCCCCAGGCATGGGAAACAAAAGAAAAAAATAAACAAATGAGACTACAGCAAACTAAAATGTTTTGCACAACAAAGGAAATCATCAATAAAATAAGAAGACAGCCCACAGAATTGGAGAACACATTCACTGATACACCTGATAAGGTGTTAGTAGCCAAAATTTATAAAGAACTTACAGAACTCAACACCAAAAAAACAAGCAACTCAATTTAAAAAAATGGGCAAAGGACCTGAATAGACACTTCAATTTAAAAAAAAAATTGTACCAAGGACCTGAATAAACACTTCTTCAAAGGTGACATATAGATGGTCAATAGACATACATAAAGCTGCTCAACATCACTAATCATCAGAGAAATGAAAATTAAAACCACAATGCAATATCACCTCACACCTATCAGAATTGCTATAGTCAGTAAATCAACAAACAAGTGCTGGTGAGGATGTGGAGAAAGGGGAACCCTTTTGCACTGTTGGTGGAAATGCTGATTGGTGCAGCCAGTATGGAAAGCAGTGTGGAGATAGCTCAAAAAGTTAAAAATGAATGTGCCTTTTGACCCAGAGATCCCACTTCTGGAAAGTGGGATCTCTGAAGGAGATATATCTGAAGGAACCCAAAACACTAATATCTGAAGGAGATATATCTGAAGGAACCCAAAACACTAATTTGAAATAACATATGCACCCATATGTTCATTGCAGCATTATTTACAATGGCCAAGATATGGAAGCAGCCCAAGTGCCCATCAGTAGATGAATGTTCAAAACAACTGTGGGACATTTACAGAATGAAATACTACATACCCATAAAAAACAAAAGCTTACTCTTTGTGACATTTTGGATGGACCTGGAAAACATTGAAAACATTATGCTAAGTGAAATAAGTCAGTCAGAGAAAGACAAATACCATATGATTTCACACATATATGGAATTTAATGAGCAAACTGAACTAACAAGGAAAATAAGGACAGATTCATAGGAGAGCAGCATGACTGCTGGGTGGGGAGGTGAGGGAGTGGAGGGATTTAACAAAAAGGAAAAAGGACTCATGGACATGGACAACAGTGTGGTGATTGCTGGGGGTGGAGCATATGCGGGAACTAAATGGTAATGAAAACTACAATAAAGATTAAATTAAAAAGGGAACAAAAGCAAGCACTGAGAAGTAATGAGCAAAAGCATGTGACAGGTGGCCAGGGCTCGGACTGACCCTTGCTATATACATAGAACCTGGGTTCCATGAGATAAAACAAATGATAGTATAAGAGCTTTGTGTCCCTAGGGTTTAATTTTGGGGACATGAGTGCATAAAAAAGGTAATCCATACCATCAGTATGTGCTCAGTGGTTCAGTGCCAAATAGGGGTAGTGGCAGGGGCAGGACAAAGAATGTTGCAAAATGTGACTGTCCAAGAAGGCTTCAAGAAGATAGTAAAATGCAAAGGACTTTTGCAGGCTTGATGGGAGGGAGCATGGCATATCAGGCAGAAGGATGAGAACAAAGACCTGTTGATGTCCCTGGAAATGGGAATGCCCCTGAGAGCATGGAGGGCAGTTTGGGAATTATTGGAAAGCTGACTGTGAGAGGAAGGTCCAAGGTGTAGAAGGTCTGCATTACAGCTAAGGAATTTGAACTTACCCTCTTTGCAACATAGGAAACACATAGAAAAGCTATGGTGAGGGGAGTGAAATTCTCAGTGTTTTAGGAAAATTAGTCTGGTAATAAGGTATAAACTGGATTAGAGAGAAACTCTGGTGTGGAAAGAGTGACAGATTTTGTGGTGATTAAGAAACTAAATTATTTGAGGGCAAACTACCTGTGTTAATTCTGCTCTTTGTCCCAGTGGACCCTGGCATTTCAGGTTCTAGATGCCTGATAAGTATTTCTTGAGTTGCATTGGGGTGAAGAGGGTCTTAACTGGAGTGGAAGCCATGTTTCTGGGAATCAAGGGGCTAGAAATTATAAACAGCAATCACACATGGGCCTGAGGAAGAGAAAAGAAAATAAGCTCCAGCCTCTGAACGTGTGTGAATGAGAATTAGAGATAACATGTGAAGTAGAGACTCTCCCAGCACAGGGCTTTGCCATAGGGGGCCCTTAATAAATAATTATAAGAGGGAGGGAATAATGAACAAAAGAGGTCACATTAATAAAACTGGGAGAAAATGAATTTTGTTCAGGGGTGTCCAACCTTTTGGCATCTCTGGGCCACACTGAAAGAAGAAGAGTTGTCTTGGGCCACACATTAAATTCATTACAATACATAATGATAAAAAAATCTCATAATGTTTTAAGTAAATTTATGATTCTGTGCTGAGCCACATTCATAGACATCCTTGGCCCCATGCAGCTTGTGTGCAGCAGGTTGGACATCCTTGTTTTACAAGTTTTAGATTTAAAACTATAGTAGGCTCTGTAGATTTAAATGACATATTGGGGAAAAGAAAGCTCAAGGAGGAGGTAAAGACAGAAGTAAGAAATGAGAGATTCTCTTCAGAAGGTGAGAGTTGGAACCATGAATGCAGGTTAGTCCAAGGGAGAGAGTAGAGAGAGAATAGGTCCAGGAAAGACTCTTCCACCTTCTCCTCAACTCCCATTGCACCTTCCCCAGGGGTGGAGAGCCACCTCCTAGCTCTCCAAACAGATGCCCAATCCTTAGATTAAAACAGTGCTTCCCAAGCCCGAGGAAGTAAGGAAATCACCTGTCATACTTGTTAAAACAGTTTACTGGACCCACCTAGAGGCTCTGCTTTAAAAATGGAGCAGAACTTGACAATGCACATTTGCTTTTCTTTTTCTTTTTTTTTTTTTGGAGTGATAAAATAATGGTTGATTTTATTTTGTTTTATTTTTTGAGTAATTATCTTTTTTATCATTTTTTTATTGTTTGAATACAGTTGTCTCCATTTTCCAACCACCATTTTCCCACACCCCACCCACCCCCACCTCCAACCTCCAATCCTACCCCTCTTTGGATTTGTCCATGGGTCCTTTATACATGTTCCTTGATAACCCTTTCCCTTTTATACCCCATTATTTCCCTCCCTCATCCCTTCTGGTTACTGTCAGTTTCTTCTAAATTTTGATGTCTCTGTTTATATTTTGCTTGCTTCTTTGTTTTGTTGATTAGGTTCCACTTACAGGTGAAATCATATGGTAGTTGTCTTTCACCACCTGGCTTAGTTCACTTAGCATAATGCTCTCCAGCTCCATACATGCTGTCACGAAGAGTAGGAGCTCCTTCTTTCTTTCTATTGCATAGAATTCCATTGTGTAAATGTACCAGTTTTTTGATCCACTTATTTACTGATGAGCACCTAGGTTGCTTCCAGCACTTGGCTATTGTAAATTGTGCTGCTATGAACAACGGGGTGCATAGGTTCTTTTGGATGATGTTTCAGGATTCTTCAGGTATGATCCCAGCAGTGGAATTGCTGGGTCAAAAAGCAGTTTTATTTCTAGTTTTTGAGGAAATTCCATACTCCACAATTCCATAGTGGTTGTACCAGTCTGCAATCCCATGGACAATGCGCTAGGGTTCCCTTCTGTCTACCAACTTCACCAGCACTTATTGTTTGTTGCTTTATGATGGCCATTATGACCGGTGTGGAGTGGTATCTCATTGTGATTTTAGTTTTCGTCTTTCTAATGGCTAGTGATGCTGAACATCCTTTCATATGTCTCTGGGGCATCTGTATGTCCACCTTGGAGAAGTGTCTGTTCAAGTCCTTTGCCCATTTTTTAATTGGGTTCTTTGTCTTTGTGAGTGGAATCATGTCAGTTCTTTTTATATTTTGGAGATAAAACCTGTCACTGGATATCATTGGCAAATATATTTTCTCATACAGTTTGTTTCTTTTTCATTTTGCTGATGTTTTTTTCAGCTGTGCAGAACTTTCTTTTATGAAGTCCCATTTGTTTATTCTTTCCTTTATACACCTTGCTCTAGGAGAAGTATTGATGAAAATATTGCTGCATGGAATTTCTGAGATTTTCCTGCCAATGTTCTCCTCTAAAACTTTTATGGTATCATGACTTATATTTAAGTCTTTTATCATATTTGAGTTTATTTTTGTGTATGGTGTAAATTGGTGGCCTGGTTATTTATTTTTATTTTTATTTTTTTTGCATGTAGATGTCCAGCTCTCCCAACGATATTCACTGAAGGGCTATTTTTACTCCATTTTATACCTCTGCCCCTTTTGGTGAATTTTAATTGACCATAGAGACTTGGGTGTATTTCTGGGATCTCTATTCAGTTCCATTGTTCTATGTGTCTATTCTTATGACAGTACTAGAGTGTTTTGATTACCGTGGCCTTGTTATATAGTTTGATGTCAGGTATATTGATCCCTCTTACTTTCATCTTATTTCTCAAAATTGTTGAGACTATTCAGGGTCATTTACTGTTCAATATAAATTTTTGAAATGTTTTCTATATCTGTGCAATATGTAACTGGTATTTTAATAGGGATTGCATTGAACCTATAAATTTCTTTGGGTAGTATAGACATTTTGATGATGTTAATTCTTCCAATCCATGAACATGGTACAGGCTTCCAATGTTTATGACTTTCTTAATTTCTTTCTTCAGTGTTGTGTAGTTTTCTGAATACACGTCTTGTACCTCCTTGGTTAGGTTTATTCATAGGTATTTTATTTTTCTTTTTGCTATAGCAAAAGAGATATTCTTCCTGATTTCAATTTCTGGTATTTCATTGTTGGTATACAAAAATGTCTTTGATTTCTGATTATAGAGTTTGTATCCTGCTGTTTTACCAAATTTGCTTATTAAGCCAAGTAGTATTTTGGTGGACTCTATAGGATTTTCTATGTACACTATCATGTCGTCAGCAAAAAATGAGAGTTTTACCTCCTCCTTTTCAATTTGTATACCTTTTATTTCTTTTTCTTGTTTGATTGCTGTGCCTAGGACTTCCCAAATTATGTTGAATAGAAGTGAAAGTGGACAACCCTGTCTTGTTCCTGATCTTAGTGGGAAAGCTTTTAGTAATGTCCATTGAATATGATATTGGCTTTAGGTTTTTTGTATATGGCCTTTATTACATTGAGGTATGCTCCCTCTACTTTTCTGTGCTAAGTGTGTTTTTAGCATAAATGGGTGCCTTATGTCATCAAAGCTTTTTTCGCATCTATTGATATGATCATGTTTTTTGTCTTTTGTTTTGTTTACAATATGTATTATGCGTATTGATTTGCAAATATTGTACCATCCTTGCATCCCTGGGATAAATCCCACTTGATAATGGTGTATGATCTTTTTAATGTATTTCTGGATGTGGTTTGCCAATATTTGTGGAGGATTTTAGTGTCTATGTTCATCAGGGATATTGGCCTGAAGTTTTCTTTCTTTGTCATGTCTTTATCTGGCTTTGGGATTAAGATATTGCTGGCTTCATAAAAAGAGTTTGGGAGTCTTTCATCTTCATGGATTTTTTTTGGAAGATTCTGTGAAGGATAGGGTTTAGCTCTTCCTTAAATGCCTTGTAAAGTTTTCCTGTGAAACCGTCCATTCCAGGACTTTTGAGTGACAGGATTATTTTGATTACTGCTTCAATTTCACCAGCTGTTATCAATCTGTTTAGATTTTCTCCTTCTTCTTGGTTCAGGTTTGGAAGATTATATTTTTTGAGAAATTTGTTCATGTCATCTAGGTTTTAAAATTTCTTGGCATATAGTTTTCCATAGTAATTTTTTACAATGCTTTGTATCTGAGCGGTATCAATTGTAATCTCCCCTCTTTCATTTCTGATTGTGTTTATTTGGGTCCTCTCTCTTTTTTTCTTTATGAATCTGGTTAAAGGCTTGTCTAGTTTGTTTATCTTTTCAAAGAAACAGCTCCTGGATTTATTGATTCTTTGAGTTGTTTTTTTAGTCTCTATGTCATTTAATTTTACTCCAATCTTGATTATTTCCTTCCTTCTACTTGCTCTGGGCTGTTTTTGTTGTTGTTCCTCCAGTTCTTGTAGGTGTAGGGTTGGGTTGTTTATTTGAAATGTTCCTATCTTTTTTAGGTAGGCCTATATTGCTATGAACTTCCCTCTCAAGACTCCTTCACTGTGTCCTACTAACCTACTTTTGATTCCTTCTACTGTGTTCTTGATAGATTTTGGACTCTTGTATGTTCATTTCACATGTTTCCAGAAACTTTCATATCTTCTTTGATCACATTAGGAATCCATTCATTGTTTAATAGCATGCTATTCAATCTCAATGAGTTTGAATATTTTTAAATATTTTCCCTGAGGTTGATTTTTAGTTTCAAGCCCTTGTAATCTGAGAAAATGCTTGATATAACTTCAATTTTCTTGAATTGTTGAGGCTTGTTTTGTGCCCTATCATGTGGTCTATCCTTGAAAATGTTCCATATGCATTTGAAAAGAATGATTATTTTACTTCTTTGGTATATAAGGATATATATAATCAGTTAAGTACATTGGATCTAATGCATCATTCAGTTCCACAATACCCTTGCTGATATTTTCTTCAGAAGATCTATCCATTGTTGCAGTGGGGTGTTAAAATCCCCTACTATAATTGTGTTGCTGTCAATATCTTTCTTGAAGTCCTCCAAGATTTGTCTTATATATTTGGGTGCTCTTATGTTGGGTGCATGTGTGTTTACAATATTTATGTCTTCTTGATGGATTCTTCTCTTGAGTATTATGAAGTGTTCTTCTGTGTCTCTTTTTAATGGTCTTTGTTTTGAAGTCTATTTTGTCTAATATAAGTATTGCTACCCAAGCTTTTACTTCCTATCCATTTGCTTGAAATCTTTTTTTTCCCAACCCTTCACTTTCAGTCTGTATAGATTTTTTGTTCTGAGGTGGGTGTCTTGTAGGCAGCATATGTGCAGCTCATGTTTTCTTATCAATTCAGCTATCCTATGTCTTTTGATGGGAGCATTTAATCCATTTACACTTAAGGTTATTATTGATAGGTACTTATTCATTGCCATTTTACTCCCTTTGTACCTGTGTTCCTCTCTCTCTCATTGTTTTTCTTTGCCATCTGAAAGCAGTCCCTTTAGCATACCTCGCAATGCTGGTTTGGTAGAGCTGTATTCTTTGAGCCTTCTTTTGTCAAGGAACCTCCTTATTTTACCTTCCATTTTCATTGAAAGCCTTGCTGGATAGAGTAATCTTGGATGCAGGCCTTTGTTTTTCATTACTTGCAATATTTCTTGCCATTACCTTCTGGTTTGTAATTTTTACATTGAGAAGTTAGTTGGTAGCCTTATCAGACCTCCCTTGTATGTTACTTCCATTTTCTCCCTTGGCGCCCTTAAGATTCTCTCTTTGTCTTGGAATTTTGCCATTTCATTTATGATGTGTCTTGCAGTGGGACTCTTTGGATTCCTTTTGACTGGGACCCTCTCTGTTTTACAGACTTGTGTGGCTTTTCTCTCATCAAATGAGGGAAGTTTTCCATCTAGTTTTCAATTAGTTTTTCAACTTTTTCAACTAGTTTTTCTTTTTCTTGCTCCTCTTCTACTTCTGGTATCCCTATTATGTGGATATTATTCCATTTCATGTTGCCCTCCATTTCCCTTAAACCCTCTTCATTCTTTTTAAGTCTTTTTTCCTTTTCTTGTTGTTTTTCGGATTTTTTTCTACCTTGTCCTCCAGCCTGCTGATTCGATATTCTGCTTCATCTACCCTACTTCTAATTTCTTTGACTATGTTCTTGATTCGGAATTGTATTTTTCATTTCCTCTTGATCTTAGTTGATTGTTTCTATGTTCTTTTTTATACTGATATCATTTGTAGTAAATTCTTCATAGTTTCCCTGTTATTTTTGGTAATTCTCAGTGAGCTCCTTGAGCTTCCTAATAACCATTGTTTTGAACTCAATATCTGGTTGTTGACTTACCTGTTTCATTTAGCATTCTTTCTGTGGATTCCTCCTTTCCTTTCAATTGGGGGTTGTCTCTTTGTCTTCCTATTATTTGTGAGACTTTTCTTCTTTGCTTTTCCTTAAAAGGAAAGGGGGTAAAAATTAATCTGTTTTGACTTTCTGACCTTGTGGTGTGAACTTCTATGGTAGGAGGCCTGTGATATTCAATGGTGCAGTCTTCTTGATCACCTGAATTGGATGCTTTGGGGATGCCCTTTATGCCATTTTGCTGGTTCTCTAGATGTAATTGGGTTTGGATTGTTGTTGAGTTTTTCTTTGGTGGGTCCTTCTCTATAGCTGGTTGACTGAGGGTCACTCTGCCCACCACGTCTTGTGTACTATTGTGCAGGTGCTGCCTGAACAAAACCACAGAACCCAGGATACAAACCCACAACTGCACAAATAACTCCCACCACCACCACAATCCCACTATCAATCACAAATGAACCATTGTTAATAAGGGTGTAAAGAGATCAAGACTATTATAAGAGGAGAGAGTGGATCTGAGATGACCTGCTAAAAGAAAAATTATTTTGAGAGGGTAGAGGAAGGAACACTAACAAGAGTTGAGAGTTGGAGCAATGGAAAAAGAGAAGATAAAATTGGTATCATGAATAAAAAAGGGAATTAAGAATGTGGAATGGAATATGAGAAGGGAGGCATATAGTATTAGGTTTAAGAAGAAATTAAAATAATATAAAGTGATAGAGAGAAAGAAAGAGGAAGGGAAAATAGTAAATAATTAAAAATATATAGGAGCCAAATTGGAGAAAAAGAACTACCACAGTACTATCAACATTAAATGAGCTAAAATTAATATAAGTTGTATGGGAATAAGAGGGGGGAAAGAAACAAAGAAAAGTCTAAGAGATATTTAAAGGAATAGGAAGTGATTTTATAATGATAGAGGAAAAGGGAACAATAAGCCTGAAGAACAAAAAGCTGGCTAACACAGGGAGATGTTAAAAGTTGGGATGTAGGAAAAAAGAAAAAGAAACAAAAGGAGAATAAGGAAAAATAAAAGGGCAGGCTGAAAGACAAATAAAAAAAAAGACAAAAAAAAAGAGAAAAAAACAGGCTAAGACAGCAAAATTCAAATTTGAGATGAAAAAAAGAGTAGGAGAGGAGACCAGTAAAATTTGATATTTGAAATACAGAATTAGTGAAGTTCTAGAGATAAAATTGAAAAAAAAAAACAGTGCAACAACAACTGCCCTACCCACAACCAACTAGCAAAGACTGTTAAAAGTAGAGAGAGAATGGGGTATTTTCAGAGCAGGGAAAAGGGATGTGAGATGACCCTTGACAGGAAAATTGGTTTTGTGTGTCTGGACAGGGGAGATATAGTAAGAGTGTGGAATGGAAACAAGTTGTAGCAAGAGAGAAAACAAAATTTGAAATGAAAATAATGCTAGGATAGAGGAAGGTAAAAATGGGCTTAGAGGAGGGAGGGGTAAAATATGTGAATTGAAATACACTATAGTATAAAATCTAATGACTTAATATATACAAACTTGCTGGACAAGAAATGAATGTTAAAAAGCTATGCAGGAAAGGCCCTGGCTGGTGTAGCTCAGTGGATTGAGCGCGGGCTGCGAACCAGGCATTGCAGGTTCAATTCCCAGTCAGGGCACATGCCTAGGTTGCAGGCCATGTCCCCCAGCAACCTCACATTGATGTTTCTCTCTCTCTCTCTCTCTCTCTCTCTCTCTCTGTCTCTCTCTCTCTCTCTCCCCCCCCACTTCCCTCTCTAAAAATAAATAAATAAAATCTTTAAAAAAAAAAAAGCTATGCAGGAAAGAAAATATCACAAATCATGGAAAAGACCCTAGTAGATTTTGTCTAAATAACCTCTTGTATTTACTATGTTTTTTTTCTTTCAGGATCTGCCTCTGGTGATGTCAGATGTTGACCCAATCTGACCTTAGGGAGCCTGTTCAATACTTCCAGGGATCTGCTGTCCCTGGCTGTCACCTTCAGTTGATCTCGTCACTCTGAAATCAACAGTCAGGCTTAAGCCCCATAGGGTGAGGCAGAATTCCTCCTGGGGTTGGGGCTATTGTTTCCCCTCAGGCTGCTGCTTGGAGGGGAATGGTCTGCCTGAGCTAGATGGTTGCTGCCATATGGGGATTGTTTCAGCACTGGGATTGCGGTGTTTACTCTCTCAGTTCTCTCCCAAGGCCTCCATCTCCAGTCTCTCCTCAAGCCACTCTAGTCCACTCTGTCCCTCTCTGCCAGGGATCTACTGTTTGTGGCTATCTTCTTCGGTTGTTAATCTAGTCACTCTGTACTCAGCATTCGGATTTAAGCACCACAGGGCCAGGGCAGAGACCCTCCTGAGGTTGGTGCTATTGTTTCCCTCAGGTTACTGTCACCCAGAGGGAAGTGGTCTGCCTGAGGATAAGCACTTCTGCCATTTTTGAGACATTCAACAACACTGGGATCTCAGCATCTACTCTCTCAATTGTCTCCCCAAAGCTTCAGTCCTTAGTCTCTCCTCAAATATCACCATTCCACTCTGCCACTGCCTTTGGCAGAATCCAGGATGAGTGGCAGCAAATGAAAAATTTTGTGTTGGCCCTTTAAATGGTTCTTGCATCTCCAGCCGTCTGTCTCTGCATCCCTGTCACTTTTCACTGCTGATTGTTATCTGTGTACTTTTGGGGCTCTGGTGCTTTAGGCTGGGAATCCTAGCCTATGGTTTAGACCTCATTCTTCTCAGGGGGATCCAACCATCTGCTTAATTATTCCTCTGGTGCTGCCACCTGTAGGCATCTAGCCAGCCCTCTTGAGTCTCCACCACAGTCCTTACCAGACATTATGCTGAAGCTAGTACTTCTGTCTGTCCAAAGTTAAAAGGCTTCTCTCTCACTATTGCTCAGTTGTTTGTTCTGGGTGATTTCTCCACAATTGAGTTGCAATTCCAAATTGGCCCTAGTAGGAGGTAATGTGACTTCCATTCACTCCTCTGCCATCTTCTCAGTCTCTTCGACGATATGTGTTTCTAACGCACCCCCAGTGACGCTGGTGTTGTTAGTCTGAGATCACTCTTTGAGAAACTCTGAACTGTAGGAAAGAAGCAACCTCCCTGAGTTCGGTTCCCACTCTCACCCCTAGTGTCAGGGCAGATGAGGGTGGGCCATGGGAGTCTCAAGGTTATTCCCTCAGCTTGGGGAACTTGGTTTATAAAGTGATTACCAGGAGTCACTGCCATAAAGACAAAGTCCCCTAGGATTGCAGCCTTATTACCAAAATAATGTTATGTTCTTTTACAAAAATATGCAGACATTAACATTCCATTCAAAATAAGCAAGAAAAGGAGAGCTTATCTTCTATTGTTTTTTTGTCTTCAACTGCTGCACTTCTCTCCTGCCATTTGTCTTTCATGTCAGCTAGGTGAGACTAGAATGTCTGTCACTCAGAAAACCTGGGAGACCTCATAGTTCTGCAAAACAGTTAGGGATGGACATTCTAGTTCAACCACATCAAGAGCTAAACAAACACCTCTATTAATGTTTCTTTCTCTCTCTTTTTTTTCAGGCTTTAAAACTTTTTATTTTCATATTTTAAAAACTATGCATTCTAATTATTTAAATCATTTTAACAAATAAAATGCCACTCTGATTAAACTGCATTTTACAGACTGCAGAACACCTTGGGCACCTAGGTTTTTACTCTAGATTTCACTATCATCTCACCCAGCTACTTCTTTTACCACCATGCAAGTTCTTTTCCTTCCCTGCCAGACAGACAGACAGACAGATGGGAGAGGCAGGCAGCCTTCATTGTCAGTAGTTCTCTGATATGAAAAGGGGCAACATAGTCATTTAAAACGATCCGACCTCCTTACATCTTACAAAGTTAAACAGCTAAAAGAATTAAAATAAGAAGGCACTGCTGTGTAATGTACAGTGCATATTGGCAGTGCGGGCCTCATTACGATTTGCTTGCTTGCTTCTATTCAACCATCTCTTTGGAAGGTAGTGAATTTTTCTCTTGCATTTCCATCTTCTTCAATTTTGACTTGCCGAATTTCTCAGTCTTGGCCATGTCAAGTTTGTCAGACATGGTTGCAGAGGAAGCAGAATGAGGTGCATGAACGAGAGGAGTCTGATCTGCTCAGTGACCCCCATGGAGTCTACTGCTCCCTGGTTCCTGTGCCATTATAACCACACCCTGAGAGCTGTTTCCCACTACTTTTTGTGAGCACACTTTTTGTTGTTGATAATAAAAACATGCTTTATTTTTAACACCAATCTCTGTCTTTCAGACCCTCTATTAATTCAAAGTTATCTTTTTATGTACATTTTATTGATTATGCTATTCCAATTGTCCCAGTTTTTTTCTCCCCTGTATCCCCCTCCACCTTGCACCCCCCATGTTCCTGCATTCCTGCCTCCCCTTAGTTCATGTCCATGGGTTGTACATATAAGTTCTTTGGCTTCTCCATTTCCCATACTATTCTTAATGTCCCCATCTATTTTCTGCCTACCAATTATTCTTCTTATTCCCTGTACCTTCCTCCCTCATTCTCCGCTTCCCTACTGATAACACTCCATGTAATCTCTATTTCTGTGATTCTATTCCTGTTCTAGTTGTTTGCATAGTTTTTGTCTTTGTTTTTTAGGTTCAGTTGTTGATAGTTGTGAGTTTGTTGTCATTCTACTGTTCATAGTTTTTGATCTTCTATGAGCACATTTTTGTTCCCACTCACAGCATAGAGTTACTTGAGTGTGCGTCTGAGGAGACATAGGTGCTTGTTATGAACTCTTTCTCAAAAAGAGAGCATTAAAGGAGGTGACAACATATCTGTCACTCACTCAACCATGCAGCAATTTATAGAGAAATTTCTCCATAAATTGCTACAATATGCCAGGTGCTGTGGTCAGCTCAAAAATGTTTGTCCTTATGGCTGGTGCATAAGACAGGCAAACAAGCACACTTTGCTAGCACCCAAGGCCCTTCCATGGAGCAGCATGAGGCACAAGGGAGAGAATTCTGAGAGGAGCCAGTGTCCTGAGGCCCAGAAGTGAGGAACAATATGACACAGCATTTGCAAACTGTGAGTATATTGGTATGACTAGAATGTATAATTTTTATTTATTCCACCAAACACTCCAAGCCCTATCTTTACAACATGGTCAATGCCAGGTTCCCAAGATTTGGGAACCTCTGCCTTGTGGAAGGTAATGATGAGTATGGTAGACCTGGTTCCATGAGAGGTCATAGAGACAGGCTGGGCCAGGCTATAAAGGGCTTGGTATACTGAGGCTGAGTAACTAAGGCAATGACCTGGCACTTTATACCAAGGGCAGTTGGGAGCCACCAAATGTCCTAAACATAAATGAATCATAGAAAGACCACTGCTGCTGAGAGTGGAGGATAGAAACAAGGAGACCATTTTGAGAAGTCAAGACAGTGGTCCAAGGGAGATGTGACATGAGTGAGAAAGGGAGAGGTAAGTGTGGGCCCTGCTCTGATCCTGAACTGCTCAGCAGTCTGGGAACTGGAATCCCAGCTCATGGGGTATGAGGCACTATGGGTAGGCGTGTGGCTGAAAGCATCATTCCAGAAGAGAGCAGACCTGGGCTAAGAGGCCAGTTCTCATCTGGCAGCCTCCTGGGTGAGTTGGCCCTCTTAGAAATATTACCTGGAGACAGGGACAGAAAGAGCTGGGGACCAAGGAGGGGTATGACACAGCCTCAGGATGCCAGGAGTAGGAAGGAAATGGCAGCTGCCACCTCCTTGCTCTTAGATAGAAAACTAATATTGGCCCTGTTGAACTCTTTATCAGAAAATTTAAAAAGAGGCCTTCCTGGAGGCAGTGGGGTGAGGAACTTAGGGCCAATTCAGTGTATCTCCTTTTCAATGGGGAGCCTAAGAGTCATGAGAGATCTTTGATGGAGGACCATTATTGGTATGTCAGTAGCTGCTGTAATGCCTGGCACATCTACTTGTACAGCCTCTGTTGAAGGATTCCTCTGTCCCTCCTTTTCCAGCCTCTTCCTTCTGCCACCAGCCCAGCAAAAGTGAGGTCTTTACAGCATATCCAGGGGACTAGACCAGTTCCCATTGCAGCTGCTTCTAGCCCTCAGGAGGGCAATGAACTTTTCTCTCCATGTCAAAGTTTCCCTGTGCCTCCTGTGACTCCAACTCATTCTCAAACGAACCCTCTCCTCAGCCTTAGCACTCACCATACAGCAGGTAGGAAGGGCATGGTTCTCTCTATGATTTGTTCAGAGGTGGGAAAGGCCATGCTCTGGGGGCTCAGCCTCTGAGCTAATGGTTGCTGGGCTTGCTCTGAGAGCTTTTACTTTTACATTCATGGTTTGTTCAGTTCCTTTGTGGGTTTTCTCACATGAACTACTCATGTAGCAATGAAACTGCTAAGTACTTTTGCTGGTAATGAGAAAAGTCTTCTGAATCAGACAGAAAGCCCACAATGCTGAGGGTTTTCCTGATCTTCACTTTCCTCCAGGGTCTGGGTATCTGGGATTGAGTACTGACTCTGTTCCTTACTTACTGAGTGACTTGGGGCAAGTTACTCCATCTCTCTGACCCTCAGTTTTCTCACATATAAAATGAACTGATGGGTATTGCTATCTCTTAGATTTATTAGGATTATTAAAATTAAGTCATACAAAGTACTTAATGCCTGGTTCATAGGAATCACTTGACAATGCTGGACACTAATTATTTTCATTATTACTATCATTCTTCAAGGCCTGACTCCAGTGCCCTCTCTCCATGAATCCACCCTCACTCTCCAAATGAGAGAAGCCTGTCTGCCTTGTGCTTTCATAAGACTTCATTTTTTTTTTTGTCTCCTGAACTTTCTGCTTCAAATTGTTATTTTCTGGCTTACCTTCCTGTCTCATACTCTTTGTTCTGCCCAGACTCTGACAGTTGCTGATAGGTCAAAATTTTTTTGTGGGCAGGTTAGAAACATTGCTTTGATGAAGCCCTAAAATAAACCTCTTACAGCTCAAAACTCAATTCTTTGACCTCTGCCAATGGAAGGTCATAGATCCAAACTGTCTTCATTTTTCTCTCTGACTCCCACATTTTTGTAAGAGTAAAATGAGAAATTCTGTGATTAATTTTTTTTCAATCTTTGACTTCTAAGAGGCCTAAAACCCTTAATCATGGGAATTTCTCAAGTCTTTATTAAATATTAGAACTTAAAAGTATATATAATGCAGCTTCTGTTTTTTGCCATCAGCCCACCCAGGAAGTTCCATGTATTACCACCCTATAAAAGACTATGACAAACTTTTGCACTAAAAGATTAAAAAGTCAGTTTACTAGCCTAGTCTCAAAATAAATCAAGCTCTTAACATATGACAAAGACCAGGGTTTCCTTGCTCAGTTACATGTGTGGAAATTCATGCTGGTAATTCACCTAAAATGGATCAGTTTCCTTAGTTCTGACCTGCTGCATAGCTGCTGGAGTCATAAATTACCTTAGTGATAGCCAAAGGCTATTTTATGGAATACATTGGGTGGTTTGAAAGAGATGGTATAATTTCAAATTAATAGGAATAGTAGCTAAAATTACGTAACACTTGTGCCAAGTTCCGGGCTAAGACTTGTGCATATGTTATCTCATTTAATACTCACAATAATCCAATGGCATAAATATTATTACTATTTATTATTATCCTCATTTTACAGATGCAGAAAGCAAGGAAAGTAAAACAAGTTAGTGAAAAGCTGTGCTGACAATTTACAATAGCTAAGTGCTGGAAGCAACCTAGATGCCCATCAGTAAATGAATGGATCAAAAAACTATGGTACATTTACACAATGGAATTCTATGCCGCAGAAAGAAAGAAGGACCTCCTACCCTATGCAGCATCATGGATGCAACTGGAAAGCATTATGCTAAGCGAAATAAGCCAGGCAGTGAAAGATAAATACTATATGATTTCACCTTTAATAGGAACCTAAACAACAAAACAAAGAAAGAAGCAGGGTATAGTCAAAGACACTGCATTAGAGGACAGGTGGAGAGTGACCAGAGGAGAGAGAAGAAGGATTTTGGGGAGAGGGGGAGGGGTTTATAGGATCAAAGTTAAAGGACACATGGATAAAAGCTAGGGGGAGGGT
>PVIA01013839.1:0-29944 GCA_004024845.1 Tonatia bakeri
GTGTGACTCATGGCTATAAGGTGCTTGGGCCAGGAGCTTTGGGCCCTTTTGAATGCCAGAACGTTGAGAGCTGGAGTTTGGGGTGAGACTAGGCAGGATTCTGGGGTGTGGGAGGAGGTAGGGATCCACCCACTGGGGAGGCCTGCTTGGTGCTCCTTGTCCTTGGACAAGTAGACTTGGCAGGGGCTTCAGGAGGGTGCTGGGTGGCCCTTTGGGGGTCTGGGTGCCATGATCATAAGGCACAGACGTGCCCCCACCCCCCAGCCCAGTCTTGTGCTCCCTGGGGTGGTGGGCATGGAGCCAGGCACTGGGGAGGGCTTGGCTAGTGGGGGCCGCCCTGCTGGCTGGGGCAGCCCTCCTGGTTGCCCTCTTGGAGCTGAATCACAGGAGGCGAGGGGGGCAGTAACCCGGACATAGTGTTGAGGCCAGACAGACAGAGCATTGATGGGAACAGACCCCCATTGTCATGCCGCTGCCCCCAGACTGGGCACCCAGGGGAAGGGGCTTCCGGGGCCTATAGGGACTCCTTCCCCTGTCTGCAGGCGGGGGCCCCCTTGCTTATCAGGGAGTCCCGGCCTGCTTTGCCCCAGCATTTGCAACTTTTCTTTGCACACCCTACCCCAGTCCCCGGCCAGGGGATTGTTTGGGTGGAGGAGGGGCTGTGGCTGCTGTTAGAGAGGGGAGGGGGGAGCGGAAGCTGAGGGGGTGGGGGAGTGGCCGGCTTTGAATATCCTGTTGACCCCAGTTTCCTCTGCCCCCAGCTTGTGTCCCCGTCCCTCCCTCCTCACTGGCCTTAACCCCTTCCTGACTGGGGGAGGCGGGTCCAGGCTGCCCAGGGGCCCTGCCTTTAGAACCCAGCCGGTTCCCATCCCCACTGCCCAGGTAGCGCCCTTGTCTGCAGGCGCATCCACACGAATGTGACGGTTGATCCTCTGATCTTTCTGGGTTTGAAGGTGGGGTCCTGGGAAAGTAGGTGGGAGAGTAGATGGGGGTGCCAATGGCTTCACTGGCAGCCTCATTCCCCAGGCCTGGCTGGGGCGTCCCAGCTTTCCTGAGACTGTTCTTGCCCCCAGGTTGGGAGGCTGGGAGGGGCTCCTGGGAGGGGCCTGGAGGCGGATGGGCAGGTGTGAAGGGCAGCAGCCTGGGTCTCTAACCGCCCCTCCCTCTGCTCTGTCTAGCCATCGAGACCCAGAGCAGCAGTTCCGAAGAGATAGTGCCCAGCCCCCCCTCGCCGCCCCCCCTCCCCCGTATCTACAAGCCGTGCTTCGTCTGCCAGGACAAATCCTCAGGCTACCACTATGGGGTCAGCGCCTGTGAGGGCTGCAAGGTGAGTCGCATCCTCGGGAGAGAGGGTCCGGATTAGATGAATGGGATGTCCCCACTGCCATGTCCTGGGAGTCTGCTGTTGGGGGTGGGGGGAGTGTCCCCGAGGCTGTTGCCCTTGTGCCTGTGGGGGAGGTGGCAGCAGCCTGGGAGGAGAGAAAGCCTGCAGCAGAGCCTCGCGGAGATGAGCAGGGTGCCCCCAGACCGGAGAAGTCCCCTCCTGCTTGAGCTCCTTTCCCTGTCTCCATCCTCCAGCTGGCAGGGCATGAGCCTGCGCCGCCACCGCTGCCCAGGTTGCCATGGTGAGCTGGCTGTCGGCAGGCTCTTGGCTGGGGACCCAGGAGGCCTGCCCCCGGTAGCCCTGCCTGAACCTCCCCATGGCGGCCCGGCAGGAGGCAGTCGGGGCCGGCGCCTTGCTTTGGCCCCTCCCCCAGATGCTCCGGTGGGGGGGGGGCCTCCAGCGCCGGGCCAGGTTTCCCTTGGCCCAGTCAGGCCACGTCGGGCTCCGCCGGGGCGCAGCTGTGGTTGCCACCTTCCCCGGCTGCGGGCCTGGCCCCCTCTCCCCATCCTCTCCCAGGGCCGGGGCCTCTGTTCCTGTTTCTACCCCAGAATGGGGCTCAGAAACCGTCCAGTCTGGGGACTTGGGGCTCCAGACTGCCCCTCAGCCTGGGCTGGCTGTTCCCAGGTGTGAGGCCAAGATCAAGGGCAAAGCAGAAGGCCTCAGAGTGTGTGTCTCTGCCTGTCCTGACTGGTTGTCCCTGGTCTGTCCCTGGACTGTCAGCCTGTCTCTGGCCAGCCTGTGCGTGGAGCCCCCACCAGCCCCGGCCCCCTGGGATGGGTCCATGCGCACCTCCCTCCCTGGCTGGCGACCGGTGTCCTGCTGCTCATTCCGAGAGGGTGTGAGCCCTCACCCCCTTGGCCGCCTTTGCGCGTCCCTGCCCGGCCTCTCCCTGCTCGCCTTCTCGCCCTGCTCCGAGTCTGGGGCTGTGGGCCCCGGAGTTCTGCATCTCTCCTGTCTTGCCCCTTCTCCCCCTTTTCCTGACGCACTGGCGGCCCCGCCGTCCTTTTCCCAAGGAGGGAGGAGCGGGTCTGTGGATGCGGGTCGGGGGAGACCTCTGCCTGCCCACTGTGTAGGGGCAGGTGTTGGGGCTCCTTTGGGAGCACCCCCGTGGGTGGGCCCTTCTCCCTCCTCACCTAGCCTGCTCAGGCAGGTCACAGCCAAAGGCTCGGGGAGCAGTGGCCTGGCCTTGCGCACCCCTAGCTGAGGCCGCAGGTGGACGCGAGCCCCGCTGCAGGCGAGGCTGACCTGTCTCCCTCCCCTCCACACTCAGGGCTTCTTCCGCCGCAGCATCCAGAAGAACATGGTGTACACGTGTCACCGGGACAAGAACTGCGTCATCAACAAGGTGACCCGCAACCGCTGCCAGTACTGCCGTCTGCAGAAATGCTTCCAAGTGGGCATGTCCAAAGAGTGTGAGTGCCAGTCAGGCTGGGCGGGCCGCACCTAGGCAGGCCGGGGTGCTCCTGAAGGCCTGGGAATGGGGGTGGGGGGTGTGTGCAGGGGTGTGAGCTCGCACACCTGTGCTGTGGTGTGTGGGCTCGTGGTTAAGGATGGTTTCTGTATAGACAGACAGACCATCTGTCTGTGCACCTAGCTGGCCGTGTCCACATACAGACAGCCGTTCCCGTTTGCACATGGCTGGCCATGTGTGATGGGCACACACGTGTGCCTGTGTGTCTGCCTCAGGCCTGCTGGCTTCCAGGCCCCGGTTGGCTTTGGGGCCAGCCTCAGAGTCACCCCCAGGTCCCTTTGGGTTGCGCGTCATAGGGAAGGGCCTGCACTGGGGGCCGCCAGTTGGGGTGTGTGTGTGTGTGCGTGCGCGTGCGTGCGCTGGGGGGAGAGTGCGGCTGGCACAGGATCTAAACACCATTGTCCGGTGGTGAAGCCTGGGCTCCTGAGCTGGAAGAGAGAACTGGGGCTTCTCAGACCCCAGAGGGGCGGGGGCTTCCAGTTTGGGCTCAGCTGAGGCTGGATGGAGGGAGGAGGAAAGGCTGGACAGGGAGACCCTCTTGTGTTGAATCATGGATGTTGCCGTGGTGACCGGTGATTGATGATGTCAGAGATAAATGACGCTGACAGACGCCTCCTTGTCTGCGTGGCCGTTGCCATGGAGCCTGAGCCTTGGGGGATGGGGTGGGGGAGGGGGCTGCAGGACCCCCTAGCCCTTTGTGGGTTGGGCAGTGGAAGAAGAAAGTGGGGAAGGGGTGTGGGAGACCACGGAGTCCCGGACAGGAGAGGAGGGTCCTGCCTTGCCCAGCCACCTCCTGCCACAGGGGCCCGGGCTGCCTTGTTAGGGACCCAGGAAGTGGTGGCTCCTCCAGGCTGCAGAGTGGGTGACAACTTGGAACCCTCAGGGCCCAACACTTCGTCTCCCTCTGCTTCTGCCACCTTCCACTCCCAGAAGGGCCAGGGTGGGGACCCCTTCCCTCCCACCGCTGTCACCCCCTTTCGCCAGCTCCCTCCTCCTCTGGTTGCTCTGTGCCCCGGAGCTGAGCAGCTGCCATTTCAATAGAATTAAAGCTTCCGAATGATAAACGTCTTGTCACAGCTGCAATTTTCTCTTCCCAAATTATCCCCCCACTCTCCCTCTCCCTCTCCCCGCTCTCCCTTGCACTTTATTGAATTTGCAGAATCGACATGAGTGATCTCCAAATTATGCCAGTGCCCCCCCACCCGCTGCCCCCTCCTGGGGCCCCTGCCCCCACCCTCTCTTCCTCCAGCGTCAGCAGCCGCCACCACTGGCCCTGTGAGTGATTGTGTGTCTGGGATAATCGGCTAGTAACGACCCCATCGCTTCTTTAAAGCCGAGTGGTGTGTGCGGCTCAGCGCCCCCGGTGATTTGTCAGCTCCCCAAGCTAATGGGCCGAGAGACTCTCCCGTCAGGCCCCCCGCTCTCAGGATGGGGAGCCCGATACCACCCCTGCCTGAGGAGGGGAGCTGCGCCCTCTTCCCCAGGGAGACTGCTGCGAGGGGGGCCGAGGGCCAGGGGAGGCTGCTCGTTCCTCCTGGAAGCAGGGGGGTGGGGGGGCAGAGCACGGACATGGGACACTCTGGCTTCCAGACCGGGACCTCACCACGCCCCTGGAGTGGGCGTGTGGGACCACAGGCACGGGGCCGGGGGGCCGGGGTCCTGGGCGGGACTCGGTGTCCGTGTCAGGTGGGCAGGGCACGGTGGGCCGCGGGCGGACGCCTCTTCTGCCTGTGTGCGGCGTGTGCGTGCGCCCACCGGGTGCCGGGCTCTGCAGCCAGCAGCGCCGGTGGTAGGAGCTCGGGCTGGGGGCGGCCGCTGACCGCCGGCCTCCGCCCTCCACAGCTGTGAGGAACGACCGGAACAAGAAGAAGAAGGAGGCGCCCAAGCCCGAGTGCCCGGAGAGCTGCGCGCTGACGCCCGAGGTCGGGGAGCTGATCGAGAAGGTGCGCAAGGCGCACCAGGAGACCTTCCCGGCCCTCTGCCAGCTGGGCAAGTACACCACGGTACGCCGCCGGCCGGCCCCCGTCCTCCCTCGTCCCTCCTCGCCCTCCTCCCGCTTCCTCTTCTCGGGCCACTCTCGGGGAAGGGCCGGCCAGTTCCGGGCCGGCCTGGGGGGCTGGTGGAGCCCCCCAGGAAGGGTGCCGCGAGCAGGGGGCCTCACTCTCCCCGTCCTCTCAGAACAACAGCTCGGAACAGCGTGTCTCTCTGGACATCGACCTCTGGGACAAGTTCAGTGAACTCTCCACCAAGTGCATCATTAAGACTGTGGAGTTCGCCAAGCAGCTGCCTGGCTTCACCACTCTCACCATTGCCGACCAGATCACCCTGCTCAAGGCCGCCTGCCTGGACATCCTGGTGAGGGTCTGCGCCCCGCCCACCTGGGCGCCGCCCTGCGTCTTGGGAGGACGTCCTGCCGCCCACAGGGCCCGTCCCAAACGTCCGTCTGGACTGGACCTGGCCGGATGCCCCGCCCACCCGAGCGCCCACGTTTCCTCTCCCCGTGTGCCATTTGTCCATTTGTCTGCCTGTCTACCTGGCCATCCGGCCAGCCCCTCAGCGCCTGGGTGTTCACTAGTGCACCCACTTCCCTGCACACGCACCCAGCCACCCTCACCCCATCCTTCTGTTAAGCCTTCCGTCCTGCCACACACCTTCCCACCTGTTCGGTTGTAATAAAGATTCGCCTGGGACCCTGTGTGGCTGGGCCTCGAGCTGGGTGTCAGGAACAGAGGTGAACACACGCTATTGCCTTTCTCAAAAAAAACCATGTTTGGAAGCGACATAGGTAAACAGGCGGCAAACTGTGATAAGTGCTGGCCGGCGATGGCGAAGGCTGACCCCCCTCCACGCAGACGAGGGAGCCACAAGGCTGGGCCCAGGGGAGGGGTCTGGAGGGGAGGGCATCTCAGGCTGTAGAAGGAGCGTGGGAGGGGCGCTTCGAACTCAGGGCATGATTCGAAGGGCTTGCTGCTCTGAGTCCAGCTGGGGTCAGGAAATGGGTGGGGCTGGAGGGTGGGCTGGACTGGAGGCCAGATCGGGACAGTGGCGGCTGCCAAAGCCTCCATCAATGAGGACTCTTCTCCCTGGCATCCTAACCGGCTCAGCGCTCTCAGCCACCTGCAGGGCGGGGAGCGTGGGCTGTGACTTCCCAGGAGGAGGGGGTAGGTGCAGCGTGTGCTGTCTCCAGCAGCCTCCCACCTGCCCGTGCTGGCTGCGGGAGGCAGGATGAGGGTTTGGCACGGTGGAAGCTGATGCACGTTTATCGAGCTCCTGTTGTGTACCTTGTCCTGTAGACATGAATTCACTGTGCTATTCTAGTTTCTGGAGAATCCTGAATTCTCTGCATGGAGACAGGAGGCTGACCCTGAACCAGACCAATACAGAAGCTGCCTGCCGTGTGTGGCTATTTAAACTTACGTTAATTAACATTTAACTTCGCTCTGTTCCTCAGCTGCACCTTAGTATGGTTTCAGTGTCTAGCGGCCACGCTGGCTGGTGGCCACTGTGCTGGGGGGTGCAGATGCAGAATGTTTTCGGTATTGTGGACGAGGCACCGGGCCGCACCGGGCCGGCCGGCCGCCAGGTGGTCCTCTGGGGGCAGATGCTGGGGCTGGGAGTGCTGGGGGGATGGGCTGAGTGCCTAACTCGTGCCTCCTCTGCACCCAGATCCTGCGGATCTGCACGAGGTACACGCCCGAGCAGGACACAATGACCTTCTCGGATGGGCTGACCCTGAACCGGACCCAGATGCACAACGCTGGCTTCGGCCCCCTCACAGACCTGGTCTTCGCCTTCGCCAACCAGCTGCTGCCCCTGGAGATGGATGACGCCGAGACTGGGCTGCTCAGCGCCATCTGCCTCATCTGCGGAGGTGGGCGGGCTGGCGCTGCCCCGGGGCCAGGCCCGGGGGGTGGCGAAGCCCTCCCCGATGTCTGAGGGTCACCAGATCAGAAAAGGACCTGGGCCCCTGTCAGGTCCTGCTTAGAGGGGGAAGCTGAGTCCCAGAGGGCAGGAGCCCGTCTGTGGCCACACAACAAGGGTGTGGCAGTGGTGACCTGCACTCTTGGTCCCCACCTGGTTGGACCACCCAGGTTCAAGTCCTGGCCAGCTTTGACCTTGAATGGGTTGCCAAACTTCTCTGAGCCCCCATTTCCATAAAACGAGATAGTAATGGTCCCCCCTCATAAAGTCGACGGGCTGATGGAGGTGGTCATTAATAAAGGTGCAGAACCCAGAGTAAGGCCCAGTGAGTGTTGACTGCGGCTGCTGTGTTAATGTTTCGAGCTCTGCAGTGTCCGTAATGGGGGGGAGTGGGAGACGTGCCTGGGCATCTTCCATCCGCTTGAGGTTGGCACTGCTTGTGTTCAGGGGTCCCGTCCCCATGAACTGGGCCGTGAGGGCTGGCTTTGGGCAGTCTGCATCCTAAAGCACACAGGCACCCTCCACTGCCCTGTGTGGGGAGGCCCCAGGAGCAGGGAGGCCCAGCTTGTGGCCTGGGCAGGTCCGCCCCCCCGTGGCCAAGGCTGGGAGTGCAGCGATGTTCCTGGCTTAACCGGGGCACCTGCTCAGGGGCACCTCTGCTTCCGCAGACCGGCAGGACCTGGAGCAACCAGACAGGGTGGACATGCTGCAGGAGCCGCTGCTGGAGGCGCTGAAGGTCTATGTACGGAAACGGAGGCCCAGCCGCCCACACATGTTCCCCAAGATGCTGATGAAGATCACGGACCTGCGAAGCATCAGTGCTAAGGGTGAGGCTCCCACACCTGGAGGGAGGCCGGCCCCATGTCCCTGCCGGGGCTGGGTCCCAACGGCTGGCCCAGAACCCAGGCCAGGCCCCCCACATCTGAACCAGCATCCCGTGTCTTTGTGCCCAGGACGATGCCCCACTCATCAGGACCCAAGCTGTCCCTATCCGTGTCTAGGCCAAGGTCCCCCGAGACCCCCCCATGCCCAGGCGACCCGTCAGTGAGCGCCTCTTGTCCCCTGTGCATGGTGGTTACGGGCGTAGCTCTGGAACCAGACGGTGTAAGTGTGTGTCCTTGAGCAGGGCACTCAACAGCTCTGAACCCATCTGAGCAGTGAGGAGGATGCTGGTGTTTTACAGCAGGAGAAGCCGTGACACACAGCACATAGGAAGGACCCCGTGTCAGATGAGGTGGTGTGACCCCAGAGCCCGTGTTCACAACCGCTTTCCCCACTGCCCCTCAGACTTGGGGACTTAAGAGAGCTGCTCACAGCCCTGGCCGGGTCACTCAGTCGGTTAGAGATCAGTCCAATACCCCAAGGTTGTGGGTTCGATCCCCAGTCAGGGCACACACAAGAATGGACCAATGACTGCATCGATAAGTGGAACAGTAAGGCTATCTCTCTGTCTCTCTCTCTCTCTTGCTCCCCACCCCAAAGTCAGTTTAAGAGAGAGGGAGATACTGTGTCAAAGAGTCAGGCCCCCAGTTCGGCATGTGGTGGGTGCTGATTGCCCACCCACTGCGCCCGCCCGCCCTCCTGGCCGTGCTCACTCGCAGGGCTTGCGAGGCTGGGGGTGGGGGTGCGTGCTGACCTCTGCCCTCCTCTCCCGCAGGGGCCGAGCGGGTCATCACTCTGAAGATGGAGATCCCGGGCTCCATGCCACCTCTCATCCAGGAGATGCTGGAGAACTCAGAGGGCCTGGACACTCTGGGCGGGCAGCCCGGGGGCGGCGGGCGGGAGGGCGGTGGCTTGGCGCCCCCGCCTCGCAGCTGCAGCCCCAGCCTCAGCCCCAGCTCAAACAGAAGCAGCCCGGCCACCCACTCCCCGTGACCACCTGCGCCCATGGACGTAGCCCTTGCTCCTCGCCTGGCTTTTCTCTGCCTTTCTACCAACCATGCGACCCCAGCCAGCCCTGCCCCTCCTGGTCCTCCTCAGGACAGGAGGGAGGAGGTGGCCACTCATTGGACAGAGGCCCGGTGCTACGGACTGTGACTCTGTGGCCTGGGTTGGCATCGGGGGCAAGGTCGTGAACTGAGTGAGGACCCCTGGCCTCGGGTCTCGGGACGGGACCTGGGGCCCTGGGGCCCTGGGTTCATCGAGACGCCTCTGCCCGCCTCTCGCATCTTCACCACCAGCAAATGCCAGGACCTGGCTCCCCGTCCTCGGAACGTGCAAGCCATTGCCTCCTGGTTAGGGAGCCCCCCTTGCCTCAGTTGGTGACAGAGGGGGTGGGCCAGGGGCGGGGGGTTCCCCCTGTACATACCTGCCATACCAACCCCCAGGTATTCTCGCTGGTTTTGTTTTATTTTAATTTTTTTTTGGTTTTGATTTTTTTTAATAAGAATTTTCATTTTAAGCACATTTATACTGAAGGAATCTGTGCTGTGTATTTGGGGGAGCTGGATCCAGAGCTGGGGGGTGTGGGCCCTGGGGGAGGGTAGTGGCTCAAAGGGGCCCCCACTCTCTCCGTGTTCCTGTGTCCCTCGGCCTTCTCCCTGGCCTTTTTCTCCTGTTTTCTCTTTAAAACTGTGAAGTACTAACTTTCCGAGGCCTGCCCTCCCCTCCTTTGTGTGGGGGGAAGCGGCCAGCCCCCTTCTCCTGCCTAACCACTGGTTACAGACTGCTCCCGGCAGCCCCCAGAGGAGGGTGCCCACCACCAGAGGTGTGGGCTGGAGCCAAGCAAGGGGCCCTCAGCACACACTTGAGCGTTCCCCCGCCCTGTGTGCTTGGCCGAGCCGCCCACTCCTCGCATCAGGGCCCACGTGACCTAAGCCCTTCAGCCCCCACTTCAAAGGGGCAGGCCAAGGGGCCTGAGCTGCCCCTGCCCCTAGCCTCACAGCCACCAGCACCACCCACAGGGCCCCCAGACACACCCAGGCCGACAGACAAGCTTGGCCCCAGCTCCTCCATTTCCCTGGCCTGCTCCCAACCCCCATCCCACACCCGTGCCCCTCCTTGCCCCGCAGGACGGGCCTAAGGGGGCGGTCCCCTCCCCTGCACCCCTGGGCTGGGGGAGCCGGCTCTGCCCTGCACCCTGTGCCCGAGGGTTGGGATCTCATCCCCCCGAGCCCGCTGGTGCACCTGTTACTGTTGGACTTTCCACTGAAATCTACTGGATAAAAAATTAAAAATTATATTTATTCTACACACGCCTCAGCTGTGCTGCCTCGCCGCCTTCTCTTAGGGTCTGGGCAAGGGGCTGGGGCTGAGGGTCATGCAAGAGCACTGTGGCCCGCCCTGTGCTGCGGGCCGGAGACCCTGTGGCAGGAGACAGGCCTGCTTTCGGGGAGCCCTAGACTTGTGTCGGGGAGCTCCAGACTTGTGTCGGGGAGCCCCACACTGGGGGGTGGTGAAGGAAGAGGGAGAGAAACCCCCTGCCTTCAAAGAATCCGCAGCAGGAGGTCAGATACCAGCCCCAGCCCCCCAGGAGTCTTGGTGTGGGAGAGGAAGCTGGCCCTGCCCTCTGAGTGTTCCTAGCCCTTGGGAACCTGGAGGTGGGGTCCGGGGGTCATTTGATACTAGAGTTCTATTTTGGGGGTGAACACAGACTTGATCTTCATGGTGGAGTGGTGGTTGGCACGGGGACCTGGATCCTGCACACATGACACGGGATTGGGGTAGAAGCCGAGGCCAGCCCTCTGCCCTCCTCTTCCCGCCCGGAACCTCTGTGAGCAGGAAGCCCAGAGCACAGCTTGCGGGGGAGCCTGGGTGCTCCTGGTTGAGAGGGTCGAGTGCGGCAGCCTTCGAGGGTCCTCAGAGACCAAGTGCTCACCCCTCACGCTGCACCTCAAGGCTCAGAGAGGGCAGTGCCCTTGTCCAGGGCCGCACAGCAAAATAGTGGCAGATGGAAAACCAGTACTCAGGGCTCCCACCTCTCAGCCAGGTTTCTTTCCTGGGTCGCTGAAGCCCTGGAAGAAACATCAGATACCGCAGTATTGGGGCGTCTGGGCAGGTGGCGGTGGAGGCTGTGTTGGGAAGAGAGCCGCGGCGCTGCGCAGGTGTCTTCCGCGGCGGTCCGCCTGCCGTTTCTACAATAACCGCCAGGTGGCGCCAATTCCTCACTTATCTCACCCTCTGGCCGTGGCCGCAGCGAGCGCGCGGGCAGCGGCTCTCCTCCCTTAATAAACATTTATTCACACTTTGTGAATCCAAAATGAAATGTAACACAGGTACCTATACAATATGCTATTGCACTGTGCTGTAGAGGAGAAATGAAGGGTAAGTGCTATGAATTTCAATAGGTAAATGCTTGGGCACAGCCACATGGCAGATACCACGTAGTCCCGTGTTTGCTTCTGCTTTTAATGAGCACATTTGGGCTTAAAGGAGTCAGGAGGTCGGAAGCCATTGTGTACGTGAGGCGCAGGGAAGTCGAAGAGTATGGTTGGATGATGAAATAAACACTAACAGTGTATAACGAAACCATGCCAAACAAAAGATCCCCAGATGAAACCCTGAATGGTTTTTACACGTGAAACAGGCTTTCACCACGTAAAGGTGCAGCGGGACATTCCGAAGGCGTGTATGACAATTCTTTAGTGTGGGAGGACCTCGTGGCAGCCTTAGTCCCCGCTCACCAGTTGCCAGCAGGCCCCCCTGG
The DNA here is from genome assembly GCA_004024845.1 of Tonatia bakeri. Lineage (NCBI taxonomy): Eukaryota > Metazoa > Chordata > Mammalia > Chiroptera > Phyllostomidae > Tonatia > Tonatia bakeri. Next base: position 11,422 of record PVIA01013839.1, read on the forward strand.
TGTGGGTAGTGGTCCGTACATTTACAAAGTGCTCCCCTCTGGGCAGTACCTTGGCCTTGGGGACCCTCCCGGGCTGGATGAGATTGCCCACCATGGTACACAGCTCACGGCTGTAGAGCAGAGTTTCTGAACCACAGCACATTTTGAGCCCAGGAATTCCTCCTGTGCATTATAGGGCGTTTGGCAACGTCCCTGGCCTTTGCCCACTAGAAGCTAGTTGCACCTCCCACCCAGACATGACTGCCAATGTACCTGCAGGCTTTGTCAAGTGTCCCCCAGTGGAGACGCACTGGGGTGCCGTCTGACGTCATCCAGGGCTGACGTGTGCTTTGCGTGGCTCCAGGCCCCATCCTCCATAGGAAGACTGACCCACGGATGGTAACTGGGATACAACTGGGGTAGGACAGTGATGGGGTCTTGCTTGGGCATACAAGATCTCAAGGAAGGGAAATTTAACCCGGCCTGGGAGAAGGCTCAGAAGGCTTCCTGGAAGAGGTGCCCCCGCCCAGCTGAAGCTCTAAGGGGAAGAATTAGCTAGGTAGGATGCAGAAGTGATAAACAGCTTCACGTAATCAAAAACTGTCTACAGCTCTGTATTCTAACCATTTTCAGTTTGGGGTTGGAATGGCGGCGGAGGTGAGGCTGTACAGGTCGGAACAGGTCAGATCAGGGCCAGTTGAGGAGCTGGACTTGATGCTGAGGTGATGGGAGTGAAGGGAGGGGTTCAGATTGGCATCGCCGGGGGCAGGAGCTGAGGCAGTGGGAGTACTCTGGACTGTTGGTGACAAGGCTGACCCAGGGCAGGGGTGCAGAAGGGCGGTCAAGGGGAGGAAATGCTTGGACGGTAAACGGGTGGACCAAGTGATTGATGGGATGGGGAAGGCGGGCAGAGGATGGGCCATGGCAACAGCCGGCGTAGGTGACACGGGTGGGTGGAGACACTAGAAACTGAGAGGAGAACTAAGAAAGTTGAGGTTATTGAGTGCCTCCCTGTAAACCAAAAGGTCGCTGGTTCAATTCCCAGTCAGGGCACATGCCTAGGTTGCAGGCCAGGTCCCCAACAGAGGGCGTGCGAGAAGCAACCACACATTTAATGTTTCTCTCCCTCTCTTTCTCTCTCCCGTCCCCTCTCTAAAAGAATAAATAAATAAAATCTTTTTAAAAAAGAAAGTTGTGGTTGCATTTGGGGTGCTAGTTCCCCCCACCTTCCCTGTGCCTCACTCCACTCCAGCCACACTGGTGTCCTTGCTGGCTTCAAACACCCCCAGCATATTCCTGAGCCTCAGGGCCTTTGCACTGGCCCGTCCCTCCAACTGGAACGCTCTTCCTGGTGGCAGCTTCCTGGCTAGCCCCTTGCTACATGCTGTTACATGTCACTGATCACGGATGTCACCCTCTCTCCCCTCGCCTTGGCCTGGGGGTACATTCTATGTTTACCATCTGCCTTCCCCACCAGAACGTAAGCTCCACAGAGGCAGGTTTCGTCCACCGCCATAGACCAGCATGTGGGTCTGCTCTGCTCACCACGGCAGCACCACCCACATGTGGCAACTGAGTCTTGACCTGTGGCCGGTCCCACCTGAGCCAAGTGCGAAATCCACACAGGGGTCCCAAAGACAGTGCAAAGAATCTAAAATATCTCCTTGGTACTTTTTATATTGATGATGTGTTGGCATTTTTGGATGTACTGGCTTACAGAAAATTTATTGCTAAATTAATTTCACCTGTTTCCTTCTGCTTTTTAACGTGGCTAATGGAAAGTTCGAAATCACACCTGGGGCTCTCGTCCTAGTTCCACGGAACAGCTGATCTCAAGCATCACCCAGACTATAGTAAGTGCTTGATGAATATCTGTTTGATGGGTACATCTGGAAAACGGCTGGCATTCAGGTCTGAGTCTGGGTGGAGGGGCCCGGGCCGCAGACCCAGAACTGTCATCAGAGAGATAGTGACCTGTGCTGTGAGTGCGGATAAGCACTCAGGGGCCTCGGGGACACCTTCAGTTCCTCATCCAGCGCAAATTTGCTAAGGGCCTCCCATGGGCCAGCGAGGAGGAGGGCACGTGCTCTGCCTGGGGAAACACAGGTGGCCGGGAGGAGCGGGCTCTGACCTGGGGCGGGGAAGCTCTCCGAAAGGCTTCTGTTTTTTTCTCCAGTGAGACAGAAAGGCGGGTAGGCACTCGCTAGCTAGGGTTGGGGGTGGGTGGCTGCAGAAAGGGGGCTGCTTCAGGCAGAGGTCCAGCGTGTTTCAGCACCGGAAGCAAAACTGGTCACGGTGTTTTCTAGGAAGAGAAACTTCAGGATGGCTTGGAGCTCGGCAACCCTGGGAAGCCAGACAGCGGGCTGGAGGCCTGAGAAGCAGGGCCTGTGTGTGTGGTGTGGGGTGCGGGGGGCCTGCTTCAGAAGCTTTGTTCGGGTGCTGGACTGACTCTGAGACTGGGAAGCCCACAGGGCAGAAGTAGGGGGCTGTCTGGAAAGCTCCCTCTGGCTGCGGTAAAGCAGGAGTCCAGGCCAGAGAAGTGAGGAGGAAGAGGCGTGGGGGGGTGGTGCAGAGATGCAGCAGAAAGTCGGGGAGAGGACGTCAAGGCGACGGGCTCAGCAGGGTCTGAAGGGGCCCAGGCTGAGGTCAGGGGGTGCCCCTGGCTGTCAGTCCTGGCCGATCCCATGGAGAGCGGCTCCGCAGGGGCAGTAAAGGAGGAAGACTGCTGGGGGTAGAGGGTGGACAGGAGGCTGACACAGTTCATACCCCCCCAGGAGGGAAGGCGGGGTGCAGGGCCAGGAGCATGTTTGGGGGGAGGTTTCTTCTGAGCATGGGAGGGATTTAACCTTGCTTACAACAGGGAAAACAGCAGTAGGTGAGGAGGGTGAGGTTAGAATGAAAGAGTCTTGCCCTCTGACCGCTACCCAACCCCATCCTACCTCTGTGAGGAGGGAGGGTCTTGCCCTGGCCACCTGCGAGTGTGGATGGTGCTCACAAGCCCTACAGACAGACCAAGGTGGAGGGCACCTGTCCTGCTCCCCTCCCTGGGTGGTTTTTCTCGTGGGCGGAGACTGTCCCTTCCTGGGGTGCCCCTGCAGGTCGGGAGGGGACCGCCCACACAGAGCTCATACAGGGCACACACATGCCCACACAGGGTGTGTGTTGGGATGCTGGTGTCACAGTTGTTTCTGTCCTCAGTAAGACGACCAGGCCACCACCTGACCCTGCACTTTCCCTCTGCTCTGGCCTGACCGCTTTCTCTCAGCCTCCTGCCCTCTACCTCCTCCCCGACCCGCCTCCTTCCTTCCCACCCGGTCGTGGCATCCCGACCGGCCTTGGTTCATTCTGTGCCCCAGCGACGCTGGGCGTCTAGGGAAGTACAAACGGGAAGTACAAACGAGGGCTGCCCCGGGGACCTCTCCGTGCGTGCTTTCTGCTCAGGCAGCGTCCTGGGAGCAAATCCAGCAGAAGCCACTGCTTGCTTGCTTGCTTCTGCGGTGCGGGCCGTGGTGGCGGGGTTGGGGCTCTGACCTCACCCTCCACCGGAGGCAGATCTAGATGGCCAGGTCCTGGCGGACTGTGGCCAGTGACACCTTGCTGCGGCCGCTGCCACCCTCACTGTCACTGGCCGGTGCCCGGTGTGCATAGGCGGGCGGGGCGTAGGGGTCAGGCCCTGGCCGCCTGGAGGGCAGGGCTGGCGGCGGCGGGAGCAGCTTCTGGGCCTCCTCGTGCGCCCTGTTGCAGCGGTTGTCGCGCTCTGCCGCTTGGCGCGGACGGCCCTTCCAGAGCAGGTGGCTCAGCTCGGCCACGCTGAGCAACGCCGAGAGCAGCCCCACGGCGAAGTAGAAGACCACAAAGACCGTCTTCTCGGTGGGCCGGCTCACGAAGCAATCCACGGTGTGCGGGCAGGGCGGGCCGCTGCACGCGAAGTGCGGGGCCACGCGGAAGCCGTAGAGCAGCGTCTGGCCGGCCAGGAAGGCCAGCTCGGCCAGCAGGCGCAGCGCCACGCTGAGCAGGTAGCAGCGGCGCGCGCGACGGGCGCGCAGGGCGCAGGGCGGGCACGGGCCCTCTGGGAGCCCCCGTGCGCACGGCGTCCCCTGGTCCGCGGCCGCGCCTCCCGGCTCCTTGCTGGCCTGGTGCATGGAGTAGATGACGAAGAGCACCGGCGGCGCCGAGAGCAGCAGGATGTGGAAGAGCCAGAAGCGGTAGTGGGACACCGGGAAGGCGCGGTCGTAACAGGTCTGGCGACAGCCCGGCTGCAGCGTGTTGCACACAAACTCCTCCTGCTCGTCCTCGAACACCGCGCCGCCCACGGTGGCCAGCACCAGGATGCGGAAGATCAGCATGACCACTAGCCACAGGCGGCCCACCAGCGGCGACTGCAGCTGCACCGCGTCGAGCAGGGAGCCGAGGAAAGCCCACTCCCCCATGGCGCTGCGGACGAAGGGTGTGGGTCAGAGGCCGCAGTCGGTGCCCCCACCCGTCCACGCCCACCGGGGCGGTGTCCGTTAGATCTGCTCTAACTTCAGGGTGAGTCAGGGGTCAGGGTGGCAGGCAGTTTGTGGGAAGAAAGGAGTTAGCAAGGGGGCAGAGGCGAGGCAGGAGGGGGTTAGGTGCTTCTCCACTATGGGTGTCCGTCTTCCTGGGCCGGATGGGTGCTGGGGAGGAGCCACACGCTGGTGCTTTAGCCTGACACCCATGGGCGGCTTTGTTGGACCCTGCGCTCCTCCAGAGCCTAGATTCCTTGGAGGGGAGCTTGGAGGTCAGCTGGGTGCCCCTGACAGCCTTTGGAGAAGCAGAAGCTGGCTGTACCCTACATGCTGTTCCCCCCCGGGGGGAGAATGGTGTCCCCAGACCCAATCTGGTGCACCTGGGAGAGGCGGGCGCCCAGCCGCCCCAGCGGGACGCCACCTCTTTCTTTCTCTGCCCTTTTCACCGCAGTGAATGTCTCTCTTAGTTGTGGGGCGACACAAAAGTGGCCCCACTTCTGTAACTTTGTTGGGACCCTTTGTCCTGGGTGTCCCCTGCCATCTGACCCCAGGAAGGCAGGAATGTGGCCCAGTCCTCTCCCATCTCCTCCCGGGCGCCCCACGACTTCCAGTCTCCCACATCTCCCCGGAGCCTCCTCCGCACACTCACACAGGCCCCTCGGGCTCCCGGGGCCCCCAGACCCACGGTCGGCCCCACTCACCCGTGGCCGGAGCTGAGGTGTTAGACTGGAGCGAGGGATCTCGGGAGATGGCTGGGACCTGCTCCTCCTGGTCCCTCTTTCATTTTCCCTTTCAGATTTGGCCGGGATGGGTGACAGGACAGGATGGCCGAGAGGGGCCAGCTCTCCCCCCTCTCTTAAAGGGACAGGGTGACCCTGTTGGCTGGGTCTACCCTTGGGAACAGACACAGGGCCACGCCCCTTACTGGGCTCTGCCAGCCCTCCCTCTTCCTCCCTCCCCCACCCCCACCCTATCCCACAGCTGGGTCTCCATCCGGAAATGGGGGCGGGGGTTAACCAGAGCTGTACCCTTTATCGAGGGAACCCCATGGAAGCCAGTCCCCCCAGCGGACTCCCCCAGACCAGAAGGCCTAGATCCTTGGTCAACGGACTGTCCCCTTGGAAGGTGGTCTGCGGGGCTGGAGGGAGGTTTGGTGCTGGTGCTGGGGGCACTGATGTTTTGAGAGGTGGACAACACCCAGTAGCTCTGCTTCCAGCTCTGCCGCTGACCTTGGACAAGTCCCTGGGCTCTTCTGGGACTGTCCTGGCCTGTCACCTGAGGTGGCTGCACCAGCCAACCCCTGTCTCCTTTCGGTCCTCCGTCAGAATGGGAAGGTCCAACCGTGTTACAGAGAGCAACAGAAAACACATGCCCAGCAAACTCCATGTTGAAAAAAACATTCAGGTATCAAAAGTGGCTGGCTTTGGTAGTTAAATGAAAGCTTTTACTTCCTTCCTAATTCCCATAATTTCCAGACTTACTATAACGAGCATGTTATTGATAGTGTGGGAAATAGAGCGAAAGGCCTATTTCTCCCACCAGGCTCTGAACTGGATCACTTTCCATGGTTCTGGGTGGCAGGAGCAGCTGTCCCTTGGAATGGCCCATGGTGACCTGAGCAGCCAGGGAGGGGACACTGCCTTTCTAGGAGTTGGCTCCACCGGCACGCCGTTCCCCTCCCTCACGGATGGACCGGCTCTGGGCCAGGCCCTGTCACACCAGCGCAGAGCACATCACACCAGTGAGAGGACTTGACAGCCTGGATGGGGGACACAGCTGGGCCCCAGAGGCTCACTTGCCCACAGTCATGCAGCCCATGAAGAGCAGGTCCCAGCCCCATACCTGACCCTGCGGTTCGTACTCTTAAGCCCGTCATGGAACTGTCCTCTGTCCAGCCTGGCTGGCCTTCCCAGGTCGTGTCCCTGGGCCCGGCAGTCCCTGGGGTGTTGGCCGGGCTGATGGGCGTAGATACTGGAGGTGGGCCATGCCCACCCCTTCCTGCGAGGGAAGGGTGCCAGGACTCAGTTGCTCAGGGACGTTTCCTCTCTGCTTCAGCCACGGGGGCCTGTGTAGTTTTCCATGTTGACAGGGGCCCGGCCTGGTTTCAGGAAGGGGTGGGAGAGGTGCCCTCCATCCACACTGGCTCGGCGGCCCAGCCCAGCCTGGAAAAACCCCTGGCCCACTCTTTTCACCCTCATGCAGGATTCCCTTGGGAGTGGGCTTGGGTGGGCAGACACGGCCCTGGACGGAGTCCAATGGAAACCACATGTGGGGGCCCCATATCCCCCAAACAGGAAGGGGGTGGGGGCACTGCAGACCTCCCCAGCCCCAACCTCCTCCTGTGTAGGCCAAAGCTGCTTTCTGACCCCTGACCTCCGTCCATAGCCACGGGGGCTCAGGGCCACACCTCATCTCCCCTGACTATCCAGGAGTGGTCCCTGTCCTGTCCCCATGTTCCCTGCTGGGTCGGGCCACTGGCTCAGCCTGGAAAAAACCCAGCAGACCTGTCTGCCTGCAGGGGGAGGCAGGCGGCAGAGGTGGTGGGCTAGGGTGGGACAGGAGGTGGAGAGCCCGTGGTCACCCTGCGGCGTCCCTGGCCCCCGACACCACAGGGCCAGACACAGGAGACGCTGCAATCTCAGGGACCCATCCTCCACGCCCAGATAGTGCCGTCCGGCCTGAGAGGAGGTGTCGCTGATGCTAAGCAGGGCTGGCGGCACGTGGCTCCATTCCTGGCCACACTTGAGGTCCAGGGCTGGGCTGGGAGGCCCGTCGTGCCCTGCTGCGCAGTCAGCCTCTGTCCCAGACACCTCGTCCTATCCCATCTGGCTGGCGTGGAGCCCCTTCCCGCGTCTATCACACACGGGCGGACACACGTGTGAGCACGCATTTGTTTGCAACCAGAAAGTGACATCATTGGGACACAACTGGTTTTCCTGTGTCCCTCTAACGTGCTTATATCTTTATAGAAATGATGCCTTTTAGTGCATTCACGCCCACCCTAACTGGAATTTAACCCCTGCTTCCTATCCCTTTTCTCAGCTTTAGTTTCTTTGCACCATTCGCTGCGTAACATACTTTTTCTTATTTATCCTGCGTAGCATCCACCTCTCCCGTTAGCACGTCAGCTCCACGACAGCGGGGGATTTGGTGCTTTATTCACTGTCCTGTCTCCAGCACCTAGAACAGTTCCTGGCATGTAGTAGATGCTCAATAAATATCTGTCAGGTGGATGAATGAATGAATGAAGTGGGGTGGGCACAGATCTCCTTTGCCTCAAGAGGATGAGAACAGCAGTGGGTCCCATGCCTCAGTTGCATATTCTGGTGCCCTCTAGAGCTTGTGACCCCTAAAGTGATTCCCCTGTCCCCAGTTCAGCCTGCGTGTGAAAAGGAGGGCGAGAGGGGTGGTGGGCATGGTAGATTCTTCTTGGTGGCTTCCAGTCCTCTCCAGCCCCTCCCCAACCTGGCTGCACAGTTTCTGACCCTCCAAAGGCTTCTGCAAGCCTGCAGACCCTCCAGACCTGACCCTTCTGCTCACTGATTGCCCTTGCGCCTCTCACGTCGCCCTTGGCCCTCAGCCTTAACTGGGGATGGCTTGGCAGCTGGGTCTTCCTTTGTTCCTTGGCTCTGTTTAAGACGAGGCTGAGCTGTAACAGCAAACGTACTAAACACAGAAACAAGGATGTGTCTTGTTTGTAAAATCCCAGGAAGTGACTATGTGACCGACCTTCTTGCATACCATTGTCCAGGATGACCTTCTACAAGTAAGGCTGGGAAATGTAGTCTTTCTTCTAGGTGGCCTTGCACCCAAGAAAGGAGAATTTTTTAGCTTCCGTTGTCACAAATCTGTGTCTGGGATTGGCCCTCCATGCTGACTTGGGGTGTCAGAGAAACACAGTTCCCCCGGAAGGCAGCCCCTACCAGCCCCTCCCGTGCAGTCCCTCTCCCCCGGGAAGAAGGAAGCCTTTGCCGTCTTGCCTGCCACCTTGTCCCCAGGCCCTTCCATACCCCTGCCCCTCTGGGCCGTCCTTCATGTGTCTCTGTCCAGTCTCATCCCCTCTTTCTTGTTCTTGAGCAGAGAAGCCATTACTGACCGTCAGCTGGAGGGCCCCCCCCCTGTGGTTTCTTCCCCATTCCTATTTCTAGGTTGTACATGGAGCAACTTTACTTAAAAAAGGACAATGACTGGGCCTGATGGTGGCTGGGACCTGCAGGCGGCCCCATCTGAGTGGCCGAGGGGCCTGGGAGCCCCTCTCTCCCTTTCCTTGAAGCCCAGAGTGAACTGACAGATGAGAGAAACTGCTGGGAGAGTGGGGTGGGCGAAGGATAAGGGTCTGAGTTACAAAGAGGCATCTTTCCAAGTCCCCTCCTGCATGGCCGCTGTTTGTAAGTGCCAGCTGGTACAAGCAACCACAGTCACTTCCTGCAGCCTTGGGTCCTCAGCCTTCTCTCTGTCACCCCAGGGGCAGAAGTGGGGTCAGATGAACTCAAGATCAGTGGAAGGGCACACCAAAGTAACTCCCCCCTGAAAGCAATACTCTTGGGTCCTAGGGACTGCCCTTGCCCAGGCCCTGGAAGGTCTCGGAAAGTTACTAGAGGCAGAAGCCAAAGACACCCAGGGGCTGGGCTTCCTTTCCTCTGGCCACAATAACGTGTGTATCTCTTCACACTCACCAGGCTGTATGGGCCACCTTGAGGCCGGGGGAGATGCTGTCTTATGAAAAGAAACAAATCCGACTCCGGGAAGTGCTGAGGACAAAGGTAAGGGGGGCTGTAAAATGATACAACTGCTTTGAAAAAGTGTGGCAGTTTCTTAGAAAGGTGACCATATACTTAACGAATAACCCAACAATTCCATGTTGAGGTATCTACCCACGAGAAATGAGAAAATATGTCTACTAAAAAATGCATGCTAATGTTCCTAACAGCTTTATCTGTAACAGGCCCAAACTGGAAACAACCCAACGTCTGTCAACAGGTGAAAAGACAAACAATCCATACAATGGAATAATATTCAGCAATTGAAAAAAGAGGGAACTGTTGATACAGGCAGCTTGGGTGAATTTCAAAAACATAATGCCAAATGGAACAAGCCAGACATAAAATCATACATACTGTGTGATTCCATTTATAGGAAGTTTTAGAATGGGCAAAACTAACCTAAAATGGTAGGCATCAGATCCGTGTTGGTCTGGGGCCTGGGGTTAAAGAGGCACATGAGAACTTTTGGAGGTGGTGGAAATATGTCGTCACGGTGATTCTGCAGGCATATACATTTGTCAGGAGTCATCTGTCTGTACACTTAGAACGGGTACATTTTATGTCTGTAAATTGTCCCTCAATAAAGTTGCTTTAAAAAGGAAAGAAGTAATGTTGGTCCGGACTGCCGACCAGCACCTTCTGAGGAGGTGGTGAGAGTACGACTGTCTCTGGCGTCCTCACAGGTTTCCCTCTCTCCACCTCTCTGGGCAAGCCTCTTTCCTCTCCTTCCTTCACTGTCTTTGTTAGATCGGACAAGAATCTCAAGGTCTGGGCTGTTCCTACTCAATGCTATTCTTGCTAAATGTTAAAACGTAGCGCAGTATTTTGCATTCCAGCTGTAAACAAGACCTCAACCAGTACGTGTAGGCAACTGCAAAGGAGTCCACGGGTAACTAAGTAAATAGTGTATAGTTTTCAAGAACAACTCGACACCTGCTCCAGAGACTTTGCTATCAGGATTTACAGCTCCCAGCCTTGCACAGGTCAGCTGGAGGGCTGCCCTTTAAATCAGCTGTGAACGTTTTTTGCATCTGGGGCTTGTATAAACAGAAAGTTAGGGCCGCAAGGCTCTTCGGGAGATGCTGTAATGGAAGCGATCGTCTCTTTAGTCACGCCGACAGCACCCCACTGGATGCGGCTGGCGGGCATTGTGAAGGTGATGCCGGGTCGAGCTGACCCTGCTGACCCAGGTAAATTGTCACTACTGACGACACCTATCAGTAGGTCAGGTGGTGGCTGTATGAAAGCTTTCTGGTGGTCCCCAGAAGTGAAACTGTGCCCACTGATCTTTTAGCATCTTAATTCCTCACAGTTGAAGAGAGGCAAAACTCAACAATTCTCTGCATGTTATTTTCTATTAAATATTTTTGACATCGTTGCAACACATCTACACGCAGGAAGTGCGTTGTTTCATAAAACTCTCCTACGGGGCTGCCATTTACTGCCAGGTTACTGTGAGTGCGTTACTCTGACGTATAAGGCAGTGCAGTGACAGTGACGCCAAGGCCCCCTGGGTATTTTACTCAGGAGCATGGCCTGAAGTAAGAACTGTGCATCGCCGAGAACCACCTCGTGATGAGGGAGTTCAGTGCCTTCAGCAGCAGACACTGTGCCAGTGAGGAGCTGCTCTCCGTTCCAGTTCCGACTGCTCCAGCAAAGGCACAGCGTGTTAGTGTGACTGCATCTCGGTCGTATCTTAAGGACCAGATTGGGAAGATTAGTCTTTTTAAGGAAAGAGGCTCCAGTGAAGGATTCCTAAGAAAAAAAGGAACCCCAAGTGAACTTATTTGAAGCTTTCAGAACTGAGGCCGGTGTATCCACTATCCCAGGGGATCCTGGGTTCTGTGGGTGCCACGGTGGACTTGGGAATTTTTATTAATTAGGGCTCCCCAGAAAAATAGAACCAATAGGATGTACACAGTGAGTCCTCACTTGACAACGACAGGTGGAGTAATTCAGCCCGAGTCCGAAGGCCTGGAAACCAGGCTGGTGATGTAAACCTGAGTCCCAAGGCCCAAGAGCCAGGAGCGCATGTCCAAAGGCAGAAAGTTGGACGTCTCAGCTTAGAAACAGCAAATTCGCCCTTCCTCCACCTTTTCCTGTTCAGGTTCTCACCAGGTTGGATGATGCCCACCTGCACTGATGAGGGTAATCTTCGTCCAGTTTATTGATTCCAACATTCATTTCTTCTGGAGACAGTCACAGACGCACTCAGAAATATTTTACTAGCTATCTGGGCATCCTTTTCAGCCCAGTCAGGTTGACACGTACACCTAACCGTGACCCAGTTTTTCAAACCAGCCTGCAGACATCTGCTTGGATTTGCAATGGTGTAGCACGTGAGTGGATGAGAAAAGCAAGTTCAGTATCACATTAGAACTAGAACCTATGTTATTGTTATAACTAGAAAAATTATAAACAAAAATTACTCAAATCTCACTATCTAGAGAAAATCAGCGGACATTTTGCCATAATAGGCCTTCTAATGCATGTAACGTTGGCTCTCATATCTTAGCGTGTGTCAGAATTTAACTGCGGTGCTTGTGAATATTAGTGCTCTCGAGACAGTTTGGGGCGGGCCCAATGACTTGAATTTCTAACAAGCTGTCAGGTCACGCTGATACTGCTGGTCCAGGGACCACACAGAGATACCGGTATGTGGCTTATACCTTTGCTGTTCCAAGTGGGGTCTCCACCCATCAGTGCTGACATCAGTTAGGAGCCTGTTACTCGTCTCCAGCCCCACCCCAGACCTACTAACTCACTGAATCAGAATCTGCAGTGTAGCAAGATCCCTAAGTACGAGAAACACTGGTTTATATTTGAACCTCATACTGTCTAAATAGCTTTTCCTCCCACTTTATTATAGTATAACTTACAATAAAATGAACAATTTTATAATGTAAAAACCCATTCAATGGGTTTTGACAAACTGTATAGGATAGTTTCATATCTCCCCCTCTCAGCCACCCAACATAACTTTCCTGTACTATTAAATGTTCTGGGAAAACATGATTTTTAATGTTTTTGTTTTTCTAAAATCCATGTTTTAATGGATTTTAGAGAAAGAGGAAACATTGATTCACTGCTCCACCCATCCACACACTCATTGGTTGAATCTTGCATGTGCTGATTGGGGATCGAACCTGCAAACCTGGTGCATCAGGATGATGCTCCAACCAAGTACGCTACCCCCGCCAGGGCAAAAACATGACTTTTAATGGCTATATACTACATGGTAAGGGTGTACTAGTCTAACCAATTCAGGACATCTCTGCTGTTCCTAGTTTTTCACTGGTATAAATAATGCTTCAGTGAATATTTTTGGATGCAAGCTTTTTGCTTTTCAATTTTCACAATAGTTTTCCAAAAGTGGAAATCTGAGGAAATGGATACTAGGCGGGCAAGACAAAGCACATTAATATGACTGTATTCTATTATACTTGAAGAGAAAGTTAATGAGTTAGTCCCATTGCAGCAAAACAAACCTTTCAACCAATACAATTTTTGAATCCCCTATTTTCTCAATAACCATTCTTTTGGAATTTATAATTGATGTAATATCTACTTATCTAAGCCATGGTTCATACGTGTAGGAAATAACTACATTTTATAAAGGGCCTAAATGTGTATAACCAGTTTATTAGCACTAAAATGTTTATCTCCTAGAATGCCAGTATCTTAAGGAACAGAGTCAGGAATATATTTACTTGAAGTCTTCTTAGCAAGCACTTTACTGATCAGGAGTAAACTTCTACTTTCAAAAGGGAAATGTTTCTGAAGAGGGTTTATTTTTCTTTCTGAAGAGGGTATATGCGCTTTTCTCTCTCCATTTATTTTATAAACAGATGCATACTTACCAAACAGGGATTTCACCTTTGCTTTGTAACCTGCTTTCTTTACTCAGTACACATGATCATTCTTAATGAGTACCTGATATTCCTCATTTTACCATAATTTAAACCAACTGTTTTACTAAATGTCTCCTGTTTGAACATTTAGGTTACATTCAACTTTATTATTACAGAAGCTTCAATAAACATCTTTGTCTATGGCTTTTGGGAGATAATTGTAGATTTACACATAGTTGTGAGAAACGAGATCCCTTATACACTTTGCCTATGGTAGCATTTTGCAAAACTCTGTCATAACAAGGATATTGATATTTCCTGTTACTAGAACTTGTGTTTGTGTATCTTGACTTAGCTTTTTGCACATGTCCGATTCTGCTCTTGAACTGAATTTCTTAAAGTGAGAGTCTGGGACAAAGAGCTTGGCCTTTTTGTCCTGGTTCTGATGAAAGAACTCATTTTTCCATATTTTTGTCAACAGTACCCTTGGGGATGTTTAGGTTATCCCTCTGTAACTCAAGATTACTTTTCTCCTAGTACCTTTTAAAATAGTTTTATTTTTGACATTTAAATATTTTGTCTATTGGAACTTAACTTTGGTGTAAGATATGAGGAGAGGTTGGATTTACCTAAAGTTTCTTTGTTGTTTTTCAATTAGCCAGTTGTCCCAATATAATTGACTGATATCAAGTAGTTGACTAGGTTTATCAAAATAGTTGTTAAGCCCTGGCTAGTGTGGCTCAGTTGGTTGGGTGTTGTCCTGTAAACCGAAAAGTTGTGGGTTCGATTCCTGATCAGGGCACATGCCTGGGTTGCAGGTTTGGTTTCCAGTTGGGGTGTGTGCAAGAGGGAACTGATCAGTGTTTCTCTCCCACTTTGATATTTCTTTCCCTCTCTTTCTCCCTCCCTTCCCCTCTCTAGAATCAATTTAAAAAATTGTTACAATAGGAAATCATTAAAAAAAGATACATGCATATTTAAAGCTATTTACTGATGCAGGGCCAAGGCCTTCTGAGTGTGGAGAAAAACTTAGTACTCATGTATAAAACCCATGGAAAAAACTGGATTGGCCTTGATTAGGTCATAATGCCTATCTCTTAGACCCATCACTATGGCCAGGGGCTGCCAGGAACATAAGAATATGATCAGAATGGTTCTCAAAAGGAAGTTAAGAAAAAAAAGGTTTAAACTCTTATTAAAAAAAAAAAAAAAGTGAAGAGGGATATATTTTAGAGTAAAAAAGGTATAGTGCAGGGAGAAAAAGGGCAATCAATCAGTTACAATGTTCACAATGTTTTATTGAAGTACAAAATTGTTGGAATTAATAAGCTAAATAGAAAAACATATTAAATATTTACAAAAACATTGATAACATCACTCAAATTACACATGTGTAAAAGGCAGAAAGGTCTGAAAGAGCTTACAAGTTGAAAATTATGGAAATTTCCCAAAATGGATAGACCAGCTCACTGCTAAGGATTGGTATCAATAAAATATGTGAGATCTTTGAGTGAATGTTGTCCTCACTCTTCTGCAATCCAGAGCTCCTGAGAAATTTGTTCTTTGGGAAATTCAGACTCAGAGGCAGCAAGAGGAAAAAAGTCAAAAGTTGAGATAGTCACATAACTTACAGTAAAATCTCCTTCACCCTGTTGACTGTGTTGAGGGTAAACAGCCAGGGTGTTTTGCTTTAGCCTCTGCTGATATTCTAAAGGATATGAGCAACTCATTGCTTGAACAAAAGTTCAAAAAAGGCCAAGTGGAGAGAGTATTTGTACTAGAACTGTCAAGTTCTATTTGATAGAAAATTACCTACACAACTAAGAGAAAACAGAATTAATCATGCTCTATCTCATATTAATGAAAGTAGGAACAAAGGCACAGCTGATAGACACTTTCATATCAAAGTGATCCAATTTTAGCCTAATGTATCATGGTCAGTGAACTACATTATGCTGAAGTGACCACACAGCTACCTGTAGAGTCCAGAAGAAGTTAAAATCAGATTTTAAAGACAAAACAGACTGAAAACATAAAGCAGAGATGCAAACAAAACCCATGAGATGGATCACCATTTAGGTGGTATTACGAAAAGATAAGGGACACTGAGGTCTATACACTTCCCCGCTTTGATGGTTCCAGATTAAAACTATCTTTCCCAAACTAAATTCAAAGGGGAGGAAAATAAAGATTGAGGTAACTTTAAAACCAGTGTTGGGCTCGATAAGATCATTACTTAAAATAGTCACCTCACATTCTAAAACAGATCATCCTCATCTGATTCTTCGAGGTACTTTATAGGTTTCTTTGCCCGTCCAGATTTTACCCGAGGGGCCACAGCGGAGTCTAAGTCCACATGGAAGTCATCACCCTCCGCCTTGGATTTCTAAAAGAGAAAAAGCCCAAGCAATTTGCACATGTCAACCCCACAGCAGAATTTCAATGGAGAAAATGTATCAGCAGACTACAATTCAAGTTTTCCACCTTTTAATATGTTGTAAGAAATAGATCTAGGGCAGTTCTCTCATGGACTAAGAAGTGGCATATGTAACTTTGTTACAATTAAACTAAATACAGTAAAAGCTAATGAATTATGGGATTTACATTTATTTTCTTAAAAATGTGCCAAACTATTAAGAGCAAAGCTTAGTCACATTTTAAAACATCTACAAGCAAAGGACTGGTTAGGATAACACTCACCTTGCTTGTGACTGCTTTAGAAATCATTTTCTCAAAATTAGAGTCAGAATCATCAGAAGTAGATGGCTTCCTTTTGCGGCGATTCTTGGTTTTAGGGGGATCAGGCTTTTGAGGGACGTCAGAAGTCAAGCCTGGATCCTTTTTGGTTCCTTTTGGTGCACCCCTTTTGGGGGCACCTGTAGTGGAGGTGGAAGACTGACCTGCAAGTCAACACAGGGATTCATCACGGCCACTCTCAGATGAACGGTTCTTACTGTGAACTGTCTTTAGCAACCTGTTGGCTGCTTATATATAACACAGGAAAAGTCAATCCAATAGACCTGAAAATATGCTAGAGAATCAGTGTTCTTGGGCATCCATTTTAAAAATAAGATTGTTTTATCTTAAACATTCACAACTGTTTGTAAATACTATCCCAGTCATAGAAATGAGCTGGATAATGCCTGGCATTTTGAGAAACAAGCTACTTTTAAACCCTTTACCACCAATTATGATTATAAAGATCTAAAGACTTTCTTTCATTTAGGAAAGATTTAATTTCAATATCAATAGCAAATTTTTGTGGCAATAAAAAAAGGAAATTGACTCACGGCAACCAGTTAGTTAATCCCAATATTATTAACCCATCTCAAAAGACTTAGGCTCACTTTTTGCTGTAAGCTTCTTCACTGTTACTCTCTTTTTAGAAACAGGGTTTGTGGTTTTGGTTTCGGCTAGGAAGTCAGCCGCAGGTGAGCTTGGAGGAGGTGGTACATTGTCCTTGGCATCATCAACATCAAAATCTAGGACTTCAAATGAAAAGGAAAATAGTACATGTAAGCAACACAGAAAAATTCACTCACTGCTTAGTCCCTTCTATGAATTCAGTTATTTTTGTATCTCTAGCACCTAGCATAGTACCTGGCAAGCACATGATACTTTTCGTGTATTAAATGTAGAGCCTCTTTATTTGCAAAACTAAAAATGGACAATACCAATGTGATGATAATGAAAACCCGCATTTATTTTCAAAGGCAGGCCTCGGCTAGTGTAGTCTGGATTAGAACCCAGGTGGATCTGAGCACCCAGTGAAGCAGGTGCCTCACTATTTTTACTTAAACACATACCTGACGTGGTGCTCTCCTGTGGCTTCAGTTCTTTGTTCGTACGTCTAGAGTAAAAAAAAATTACATCCTGACAACCAATTTTAAATGTGTCAAACAAAGAAGATATCGACTATGAAAAATGATCATGATAAAATCCGTTAGAGAACACACTTACTTTGGGGAAGTTTTGGTCTTAATTGGACTAGCATCTGATGGGATAAAATCTTCATCTTCACTTTTTTTATCAAAATCTGAGAAATCTTCATCTGAATCCAAATCCACCGTGAATTTGTTTTTTGCTATTAAAAATATTCATATATAAAGAATTAGAGGGTTAATAGAATATTTGATCCACAGATTAACATTTTATGAAGATTTAAGCTTCAGTTGAATTTTCTAAAAGATGCTTAAGTGTTTTTTTAAAAAAAGATTTTATTTATTTTTATAAAGAGGGGAAGGGAGGGGGGAGGGAGAGAAACATCAGTGCGAGGTTGCCTTTCTAGTGGCCCCCACTGGGGACCTGACCTGCAACCCAGGCATGTGCCCTGACTGGGAATCGAACTAGCAACCCTTTGGTTCACAGCCCACGCTCAATCCACTGAGCTACACCAGCCAGGCCAATTGCTTTACTTTTGAAAAAATTTAACATAGCCCTGCCCAGGTAGCTCAGTTGGTTAGAGCATTGTTCTTAGAGCAATGCATTTTGTTCTAATACAGCAAGGTTGTGGTTTCAATTCCCCGTCACGGCACATGTAAGAAGCAACCAATGAATGCACAAGTAAGTGGAACAACAAATCAATGTTTCCCTCCCTCCCTCTCTCTTAAAAAAAAAACAAAATATATATATTATAAAATATATATATTATATATATATATATATATAATTACTGCTGTAACATATAATAATTTCTGGGATTGAGTGCACTGAGATATATATTGCCCAGTCAAATCTTTTAGTATATCTACATGTTCTTCAGTTTATCTTACCTGCTGCTCTTCGTGGCTCTATTTCTCGTGGAGGGACATCAAAGTCACTTTCATTACCGCTCTTATCTGATTCTGAATCAGACCAGGGGTTTCTCTTCTTTGCTTTTTTGACTGGTTTAAATGGCAATGTACTTTGTTTCTTTGCTCTGGTACCTAGAAGGGAGAAAGAATTAACCACCTTCACATATTCATAGACTCACTTTTATGCATCTATCATCCATCCATCCTTTAAATATTTATTCAGCTCTGAGCTAGTACTGAGAATAAATACAGTGGTGAGCAGAAACAGATGTAGTCCCTCTTCTCATGCAGCTTACAGATTGGCCAACTAATCCCACAAGTAAATACGATGTATTTATGTAGGGTATGTGGTATGTATGCTTATGTGTATAAAGATGAGGCTTCTCCAAGAGAAAGATACTTGAGCTACAATCTGCAGGTTAAGTAAGAGTTAACTAGTGGGAGGGAGGTGGGTGATGAAATCTTCCAGTTCAGGAAATAGCATGTGAGAAAACAGTGCCTTAAGGGATCTGAAAGAAATCCGTTATGGCTAGAAAGTAGAAGCTAGGGAAAGAGAGGGTGGTCTTGTTAAGGATTGTTTCATTATTATTGTTTTTTTATCCTCACCTGAGGGTATATTTATTGATTTCAGAGAGCAAGGAAGGTTG
>PVIA01013840.1:0-29929 GCA_004024845.1 Tonatia bakeri
GCGTCCATTCACAGACTCACTGGTTCATTCCTTCATTCATCTGGCAGACCCAGACAGACTGACATTAATGGGCTACCGGCTCTAGAGTCAGGGCCACCCAGCCAGGGGGACAGGGAGAAATAAACAAAGACCTGAACAAGAAAACACCAGTTGTGATGAAAATTGGACACGGAAAGAGAGGAAGGGAGGTTGGACAGCTGTTTCTTCAACTGTGTTCGGGCTGAAATAGTTCAAAGTGGTGCCCATCCAAGCTGGAGCACCATAGGTATGCCTGCCGAGGACGAGGCTGGTTTTCAGATGAGCTGGTGGGAACAACAGTAACTGAGTGGAAAATCCTGGTCCTGTGCAGGTGAGGCCGGGCTGGGACTGTGGGTCGCCAAGGACCACAGGGAAGGGACTGTCTCGGTGGGAGCTCATGCATGTCCTGGAGCCCACCGGGGGCCCAGTTCCGACCAGCCCTGTGCATCCCTGGAGCTGAGGGGTGGGGGTTGCCTGGGTTCCTCCTGCCCACGTCTGCCTATCCACACCCGGGAAGCAGAGAGTTGGGTAACCGCTGGGATGTATCCCTTGCTACGCATTTTGCTCTGGGCTTTTCTTCCCATTTCCCTCCCTGGTGGTTTCCATGGAAACCTCCAAGGCTGTGTTCTGGAGTTCCTTGCCTTGGGCCCTGGGACTTCGAGAGGACAAGGGGCAGCGCTGCACCCATGGGGGGTGACAGGTCTGGTGAAGGCCCTGCTGGCCAGGAGAAAGGGTTGGTTGCCCCGGGTTCTGAGAAGCATTTACTGGGTGTTGTTTCATCCGAGTCACTCAGTATTTCCCTCTCAAGGACCCCCGATTGGTTGAACTGGGGATTATTTTGGAAACGAAAACTCATGTATTAGTATAGTTAGATTATTTTTTCCCATTCTGTTTAAAGTTTTTTAGGGCTGTGATCTCAGTAAAGTCCACTGGGCAATCAGGAAAAAGAGGGAGCCTGGAGCCCTGGGCGGGCCAAAGATGACCCCCACCCCCACCCCGCCCCCGGGAGGAGGGCACCTGGCCTGGCCCTCGGTCTGCCCCGAGCGGGCAGACGCCCTGTGCAGGAGGGCTCACCCATGTTTGTCTGTGAGGAGTGGTGCAGAGTCATGCTTCCACCCCAGGACCTAGCGGCACCTTGTGCCACCTCCGTTCTGCCCTCTGTGCTCAGACACAGGGTGATGGTTTAGATTATCTTCCCGCAGAGGGATGCCCCTTGATCTTCAGAGGGTATGGGGAGGCCTGGCAGCCCCCAGTGCTGCCACAGCCTCCCGCCGGTTCCTGACGCTGGGGGCAGGGGCGGGGGCGGGGCAGGCCGGCGTGCAGAGCTGGATCCCGCAGCAGCAGCGGGGTGAAGGCATGTGGAGGCCATTAGGCTGGTCCCGAGATGTCTGGGCTGCTCAGCGTGAGTAAGGAACACTGTTCCTCAAAGACGCAAAGCCAAATATGTAGTTAAGCTCATCCCCGTTAAAGGTGCCGGATTTGATTTGTCCTGTCGGGTGGATACTTGTGAACCCGGAAGGTGATGGAGTTTCTGGCAGAAGTGTGCGTGTGTGCATGTGTGTGTGCGTGTGTGCGTGTGTGTGTGCATGTGTGTGTTCACCATCCACAGCATGGGGCACGGAATGCACCGTGTGTCACCGAGACCCTCTCTCGTGTGTCACCAAAGACAAGTGAGGGCCCGCGCAGCCAGTGGGTTAGACAGTGAAGCGTCACCCAGCCCATGCCAATGCCCAGGCCCCGGGAAAGCCGCCTGCCCACTCACCTGAGTTCCTCTCTCTCCTGTGGGGAGAAAGCACCTCACGGGTGGGGGCAGCTGTGCTCTCAGGGGTCTCCAGCGCCTCTTCAGCTTTCCAGACGCCTAGGCACGCAAGCACATGCGTGTGCCACATGCCTGACACATGAATTCCGCCAGTGAGTGCTTCGGGGGGGTCCAGTCACCATGCCCCACCTGCGGTCCTGTTCGCATGTCCATGGCCAATGGCAGACAGCATGATCGGAGAATCTGGTGGCTCTCCCTTGCGCCACTGTCACTAAGATTGGGCATGTTGTAAGAATGCAAAGTGTTTCAAAAGCCTATCTCTAGCCGGGCTGGCATGGCTCAGTGGGTTGGGTGTCGTCCTCCAAAGACAAAGGTTGCCGGTTCGATTCCCAGTCAGGGCACTGCCTGGGTTGTGGGTTCGGTCCTCGGTCTATGAGGGGCAACCAATCGATATTTCTCTGGCACCTCTACAAATAAAAAAAAGTCTTATTTTTAGAAAACCTATCTCTAATACATCGATGTCGAGAAGTTCATTTTATAGATCGTTTCCCGACTGCTCTGTTTAATTAGAAACCGTCTGTTTCCTTTGTAAGTCCCCCCGTGTGCCTGTCGTCACTCCCGTCTCATGTCCCCACTCTGCATTCCTAGTAGGAAAAATAATCTCCTGTTAGCAGAAAATGTCATCTATTGGTTTTCAATTAGGAGGGGAGACTCAGAACAGGCCCGTGATAAGCTCCAGATCCCCTGTGCGCAACCGATAACGGTTTCTGTTGTGGAAGGAGAAAGACCTTTTTGAGACGTGGCAACGAAAAAATAGCAAATTGTACAGTGCATGATGGAATGAACATTCATCCCCAAATTAACATTGGTAGTTTGGGGATGCACGGGTCCACAAAATTCATGCTGTTTGTGTACCAGTTCACAAACTCCAGCATGCTTGTTCCACATCTTTTTTCCTAAAAAAAAAAAAAAAAAAAAACCAAGGAGTGAAATCAGACGTTACTGATGAAGTTGAAATCTCCTTGCACAAGGCCCAGGACACGGCCCCCATCCCTCCCGCCATCTGCCTCCAGAATCCCCCACGAGCGTGACTTGGCCATTTGTTTTCAGTCCCTGTCTTTGAACTTTTAGTGCCCTGGGCGTGTCCATAGGTAACACAGTTTCTTAGCTCGTTTGGAAACGGGGCACGCAGAGCGTCACAATGTATCTTTCTGCACTTGGCTCTGTTCACCCAACCTGACGCTTTCAGGCTGGAGCCCCAGGGACACACGCGGGTCCAGGTCACGCTTTCCGTTCTTGAGTTTAACTCCAGCCCACGCCGGTGCCACAAGCTGGCCGCCAGTTCTTTGGTGGTGGGCCTGGAAGACATTTCCAGCTTCTCAGGATGGCACCGAACGACGCTCCAGGTTCTCAGGGAGATTATTTCAAATGTTTTCTCGACGTCTCCCAGACAGCCGAGCCCCGTCCCGTGCTCCTGCTTCTTGGCAGGCGGAGCAAGGCGATCTGTTCGAGGAGGGTCGGTGTCCTTGAACCTCTGCTGTGCTTTTCCAGTTGTGG
Organism: Tonatia bakeri; assembly: GCA_004024845.1. NCBI lineage: Eukaryota > Metazoa > Chordata > Mammalia > Chiroptera > Phyllostomidae > Tonatia > Tonatia bakeri. Next base: position 3,335 of record PVIA01013840.1, read on the forward strand.
GAGAAGCTGTCCCTTCCCCCCACCCCGCCGCTGTCATCTGGAAGCCTTGAGAGCCGTGTCACTTGGCGGTCCTCTGTTCCAGACTTGTTAGCAGCTCTCCCTTGAACAAGGATTTTCTGTCTCTGCCTGCTCTGAGCTGCAGCGTTGCCCTTGGATGTGAGAGACCAGCTAATTCTCACATGTCAAGTTCTCAGCCCAGGCCCACCGGCCGGCACTGCCTCTGCCTTCCCGAAGGATTAAAGATGAAAGCCAGAGCCCTCTCAGCGGCCGCCCCCGCAGCAGCCCCTCTGTGCACCTGTTCATGAGACACGCAGAGGGAAGGCTGTGTGCCTTGCACTGTGAGGACACGCTGGTCCCCGAGGACAGCCCTCCCCCCTGGACCGTCCCCTGGGGAAACCCATGGGCGTGTCTGAGCCCCGGATGGCTCCTCATTTCCCCCAGAAGAGGGGTCAGTGCTCCCCAGTCCTCTCTGGGGTTACCGTTACTCCTTGAGGAGCTACAGCTGCCTGAGCCCCTGCAGGGCTGGCCGAGGGGCCTGGAGTCTTGGAAGTCTGCCCGGGGGCTCTGGAGGGCCTGCCCGTGGGACGGCGCGAAGTCCGCAGAAGCTGCAGGTCTCTGCACCTGCTGGAAACCACTGTGAGATGCATGCACACTGTCACGCTCTGGAAAGTCCGGTTTGCAGGGTGGGCACTGTTTGTGTGTGCATGCATGTGCACGTGTGCGAGGGGGCGTGTGGTGACAATGTAGGTGTCAGTGCTGGACGTGTGTGTTGTGTTGTACGTATGACAGATTGTGTGTGGGGTTATGACCATGTATTTGTGTGTATGTATGAGTGTGTGTTGTGTGGCTGTGACGGTGTGTCCTGTGTGGTGGATGATGTTTGTGTATGTTTGTGTGTGTGGTTGTTCTGTGTGCATGTGTGTCAGTGTTGTGTGGGGGTCATATCTGTGTGTGTCTGAGTTGCGGGTGTGAGTTGTGTGTCTGGCTGTGCGGCTGTGTGTGTAGGAAAGAGGGCGCGGGAGAAGGAACTCACTGCCCTTTGCCCTGGTTTCCACGGCTGCCCCAGCCCTGCCCTCTGCAGTAGAAGCTGGAAACTCCTGGATTTCACGAAAAGCTGGGAGGCATCTCGAAGGCCCTCTCATCTCTGCATGCAGTCACCCGCTCTGACCTGGAAAGGTGGCCGCAGTCACAAACATATTGAAGCAGCCACAGCCCACCGTTAGCTCAGCCAGTCTCCCGGGACTGCCACTTCCACCCACGTCCCCGAGATTCAGGGCATCAAGATGCCCAGCAGGCGGGACTCAGGAGCTGCTCCCGCTGCGGCCAGGGCACATTGGACTCCTGACAGACGTCAAGAATTGTCTCCGCCTTCCTCCCAAGCCTAAGGCTTTCCACCTGTCCCACGGACACATCTAACTGCCTTTAGAGGACACCTAACTATTTACCTCTAATTTCACTAGCAAAAATCCTTTTTAAATTCAGGCGTAGTTTCTTGACCTTAAGTGTTATTAGTTTGTTTACATTTCCCTTCATTTTCTTCCATACACAACCCAAGGCTATGAATTTTCCTTCCGTTGCTGCTCTGGCTGCACCTCACTGTGCTGTCACGTAGTTCTAAACCCTTGCAGGCTTCCACGGTGAGTTTTTTCCTTCTCCCATTTAACTCAGGAGTTATGGGGATGTCTCCTGATTGCTCAAGCTGTAGGACTGAAGCAGAATTTCTTCACATTCAGATTTTCACATTGCATCCATGTAAAATTCTGAAGTGAGTCCCACCCGGTCTGTATTCTCAGCTGAGCGCTGGGCACCCTCACGCGCTGCTGGTTGCCGACAGATGAATCTGCTCTGGGACAGTGTTTTGATAGGGGGTCGCTGTGTGACTTTGTGGGTAATACTCGACTTTCTCACTTTTGCGAAGGAGCTTCAGCTACGTGTGTGTTCCCTCAAATAGTCTCACCCTTTCCATGGATCGACCCTAACAAAGCATCTTACCACCTTGAACTTAGACAATACACGCACGTTGCCTTTTTGAATGTGTTACACTCTGGCATCGAGAGACCTGCCGCCGGGAAAGACCGACAACCTCTGATGTGTCCTCATTTCCCAGCATTGTGTTGCATGGGGCTGAGAAAGAGCAGTAACAGCTGACCTTTTCAAATGCTATGCAGAGCTGCCCTCACCCTTAGATAATCTCATTCAGCGGTAATTGCAGCCTGTGGAAGGGCCAGTCCTCACTTAACCTCATTTTTACAAGGGACAGAAATAAAAGCCAAACGGCTACAGTTAACTTGTCACTCAGTGGTGAAGGGACAAAGCCAGGATTAACTTGTCGGTGCTCGCCACAGTGCCGCCCACCTCGGCGAGGTGCTTGTACTATCCCATTCTACAGATGGGGGCACTGAGCACCGAGAAGGTAGGTTACTTGCCCGGAGACCCCCGGTAGTAAGGGGCTGGGGGGCTAGGATTCATAGCGAAGCAGTCGGGCTGTGGACACGCAGGCTGCTAACCTTTTTCTGGGTTTTGACGGTGGGAACCCAGAACTGAAGCACTCGCCTGCCCCGTGACTTCTGTCCGCCACACTGAACCGCCTCCCCCGGAATTATTTTTTTGGCAACTCGGAGCTGATCCTTAATTTACCCAAAATGGGTTCTCCCAGCTCATTCAATTAGATCGATGTTGGGGGGGCAGGAGGGGGGTGTTTTGTTGCCTCTATAGTATTGGAGTCTAAGTGATTAGGGTAATTTTCCATGATAATTTTGTGTTTTAAATACGCAGAGCCAGGCTCATTGTGAAGATGCTTGCCTAATACGGGGCAATAAATGTTTAAGTGGTTTGGGGTTTAATTACCACTCACAACGGCACTGGATGACACACAGTGGTGTTGGAGTCTGTTCATTAGCTGGGAAGAGGCAGGGCTTACAGAAAAATCGGCGTGTGTCTCGGAAGCAGACGCCTGCTGAGTCACAACCACGCCCACCTCGGGGCCTGGGGAGGGGCGGGCGTTTCTCCACACAGTCTGCAGTTCGGGGTGGGGGGGGGCAGGGGCAGGGGCCGGGGCTGCCGCTGGGTGCCCGCTCCATCCTGCCCCATCCCGCCCCGTCTCCAGTGAGTGGTGAGAGGAGGGCGTCCCAGCTGTGACTCTATATTTAAACCCCGTTACTAATTGCAGCAGGGCCGTCCTTGTGAAAGGTTGGTGAGTCGTTCCTTTTATTTGGCCCCACAACCGAAACGCCCGGTATGCGTCACGTCCCTTCAGCATGAGGCTGTGTGTCTTCTGTCGCTGCGGTGCTGGGGGGTGAACTGACCCCGCCGTGACGAGGAGCCCTCTTGCCCGGCCATCGCTCTGTCCCTGAGCTGCAGGGGCGTTTCCTCTCTCCAGAAGCGGGCGATGGACACTCAGGTCATGTATGGTGCCACCGCCCCCCGACCCAGCTCGCTGAGAGTGCAGTGTGGAACCCCACGTCACTGCCAGCGGTCATCTTCCTCTCTGCCCCAGGAGTCTGCAGAGAGCGCATCCCAGTCCAGTTTCTGTTCAGTCCAGAGAGGCTTCCTGGAGGAGGCGGCGGCACAGAGCAAAGTGTGTACCCTCCTCTGTTCCGGGCGTCTGCGGTCGGAGGCTCCACTGCTTTTAAGTCGGAAGTTCCTATTTTATCTACAGTTCTGCCTCTTTCCAAGTCGGCATGGCAAACTTCGGTCTAAAGCCATCGGATCAGAAACCAGTCAGCCTTGAAGGGAAAGCTTCGAGGTGGCCAGGGCGACAGGCTGTGGAGCGGTCGGGCTTGTAGGGGGAGGTGCGGGGGGCGGGGAACTCTCCTCTTCTCCTTCCGCTTCTGTCGGGCTGTCCCTGGTGTGGGATCTTCCTTACGACAGTGGTCTCTGCAGTGCTCTGCCTGAAGACCACAGCGTCTGCTTCCGTGCAGTCGGGCGGGGGAGAGGTGTGGAGGGGGAACGGGGCAATGCCAGGGTTTGTCCCTGAGCTGGGGGTGACTCGTGATTAGGTTTCTCCCTGTGCTCACCCCTCAGCCTTGTAGCTCCCCGGCTGGGCCCCTCATGGATGCGGAGTCCGGAGAAGGCTTCTGGCCGCAGTGTGGATGTTCCCAAGCGGGGCTTTCCATCCCGTCTCTTCCCCGCCCTGGCTCTCAAGTCGGGCCGCCCTGAGGCGACCGTCTCAAGGCCGCAAGGCTGTCCCTAGAGCCCAGGCCTCAGGTTCTGACCCGGGTGGAGTGGCACTGCAGCCCCATGGCCGTGTGGTGCGGACGGACCGGGAACACCAGCTCTCCGGGCTCCTTGCAGCTCCTGCTCCCGGAGCCCTTGGCGGTGGGCCCGGCTGCTTTGCCATTTCTGTTCTCAGGGGGAGTCCATCGCGCCCGTCTCCAATTTCAAACACCCCTGCCAGACGTTTTATCCGCGGGTTTGGATGACTTCCTGTACGCCTAATTCCTTCCTCATGGAGCTCTGGAAAGGGATGCCTTCACGTGACGGGAGACTGTTTTTAATCCCCGTCCCCAAGCACGTGAGAACTGGAGGCCGTAGTAACCCTGAGCGAGGGAGCCCGCAGGGAGGGCCAGTGGGTAGCAGCCCACTCGTCCGGTGTCACCCTCCGTCTCCCGTCGAAGTCCTCGCTTTACCCCTGCCTGCTGCACCTTCGGCTTTGACCTGCGGAGGCTTCTGCTTTGCAGAAGGGGCGGACCTAGGCTCTCCCTCGAACAGGTGGCCCAGTGTCCTGAGCAGTGGGCTGGGTCTGGATGTGGCGTCTTTGAGAGCCGCCCGAGGGGCCGCCCTTACAGGCAGAGGGAGAGCTCGTGCCGGTGGGACAGGACAGAATGCAGCTGACGGAACCCACGGGCTGTGCAGCGCAGAGAGCAAACCCCAGAGTAAACCTGGGCTGTGACATGGGTGCAGCTAGGCTGCCGCATCAGCCATGACGCAGGGGCCACACGCACACGCGGTGATCGGTAACGACAGGAGAGACCCTGCCCCCGTGTGTGGCGTGCTCGCCCACGCAGCTCGAGTGCCGAGTGCGGTGCTCAGCGCCTGGCGGGGCTCCCGTGGGTGCCTCCCGGTGGAGGGACGGGCGGAATCGAGGGGAAAATTCTAACTGGAGCCAGCGCCTGTGGGGACAGAGCCTTCCGATCAGCAAACTGATGAACTTAGACCCTGTTCTTCCTTATTTCGCTTCCTGAGATCTGTGCTCTCCTTCTTTCTTTATTTATTTTTTTCTGCACAGAAGATGAAATCCATCCCACGGTCTTCAGATTTATTAGCTGTTGCCTGAGCCGACGCACATGATGTCGGGGGCGGCGGGGGGAGGCCCGCCGGGTCCCTGCTCAGGCAGAACCCTGCGCTGGGGGCTCTGGGTAATTCCCTCGATTTTGTAAAGATGTTGGCTGGCTTCAGTGATTAGCAGGAGGTCCTTCAGGGGGACTTAAATTAAGCGTTTCAGGATCCTCCCAGGCTCTCCGAGCGCCCCTGCGGGATTGCCGGGGTTCGCAGGTCTGGAAGGCAAACGCAGAAGGGGTTTCCAGCTCTCTGCCCCTCTGCCTCTCTTCTGAGCCCTGTTTCGGGGGTCCCCTCCTTCAGGGTGCAGGGGGCACACCTCCCCGCAGGTCTTTCACTGTACTCGGGAAGGAAATGAGTGTCTGTCGACTTTGTAAACCACTGGTTGTCCTCAACGATCCCCATCTATTATATTTTCTGTGTGTGTCTCTGCCTCTCGGGTGTAAGTACCGCTCAGCCAGCGCCCTGGCAGGTCAGCGCCTTGGAAGGTCAGCCAGCCACACTTCTCTGAGGCTGTTTGGTGAGAAGACGGAAGGAAAGAGAAGCACCCTCCCGACCCCCTCTGGGGGAGTGTGTGAGGCCAGGAGTCCAGACAGAAACACCTCCAGACCCGCCGGAAGCAGGAAAAAGACGGTTCCTGGCGGACTCCCTGGTCTCAGAGTGTTGATCGCCAGCCTGCCACGTCCCACTGTCTTCCTTCTGTTCTGGGGGATAGTAGGGTGGCTGCGTGTGAGGTTCACTCATTCGACGCCCATCGAATGTGCTAGGCCTTGCTCAGGTGCTGGGGACCTAGGGAGATGACCGCCTTTGCATTTAGGAAGCTTGAGGGGCAAGGTCAGGGCAAAGGGGACGTCCTCACGCCTGAGTCTGGCCCTAGCCATCCCCAAACAGCTCGCCTCTGTGGCCTGAGTTCCCTCATCTGTCATGCAGATGGTCCGCAGTGGACCAGGAGGTTCCCTGTGTCCTCGAGCCTGTGTCACCGCCACACAGAGGAGGGTTGACGTCACTGAGTTTCCGTGGTGCTTACCAAGGCGGGGGAGTGGGGCGCTTACTTGACGAGTTCAAGGCCGAGTTCGCTGTGGCCCACGTGCTGGCCCGACGTCCCCCCGGGGGTCTGGGAGTCTGTGCCGGTGCCCGGGAAACCGGAGGGGCCTGCCTGGCCCTCACTGTCACACCCCCATCAGCGAGAAGAGGCCTTTTGAAGTCCGGACTTCTGCAAACAGCCAATGTCTCCCTTGGTGGTCCCGAAACTTTCAGTCATCGGGAAACGGGAACCTGTGGCGGCCGGTGAGCTTGAGGAGGGACATCCCGAACTGCTTCCAGTGTCGGAGGCTCTGCAGACACCAACACGGATTTCTCCGAACTGCACCTCCTCTGACCTTGTTTAGGGCCCCTGCGCCTGCGGGAGGGGAAGCGGCCACGTGCTTCCAATTTCAAGGACCCGGCTCTCCCAGGGGACCCCGCCAGGCTGTCCGAAGCGCAGCCGTCCCTCCCGGTACTCTCGTGTGGCGAAGCCCTTTCCTCTGCACGTCTCCCTCTGGGGAAGACAGGCTGCTTTTCTCCCATCAGGAGGCAAATGCAAACCACACAAAGGCTGGAAATCCCCGGACCATGGGGGCTGGGCAGGTTTAAGTCCTGGGGCACTCGTTTGTCGGAGGGAGAGAGCGGAGGAGCCGGAAAGCACGGAGCAGGAGCCTGCAGGGCCGGGGACCTGGGGCTTCGTCTGCCCCTGGCGTCTCCAGGAAAGGCACCTTGGCTCTGGCCCCCAGAGCTGGCTCGTCCCTCCCTGGGGGTGCTGCTTTCTCGGTCCATGTGCCACCTGCTTGCTTGTGAGGCAGCCAGGTGGAGGGAGCAGCAGGCACAGCTCATCGCAAAACCAGCCCCGAGCCTTTACCCAAAGCAAAATGTAAAAACTACGGAAGCTTGTTGTGAGCAAAGAGAGCCTGAAGCTCAAGAAAGGGGTACACGTGGCCTGAAGGTGGGGGGCGCTGGGGGGCGCTGGGGGCTCATCCCCACGAGGCCTTTCACCTTCTTCCAGGGCCCCCAGGCAGCCTCTTGCATGGGGCCTGGTGGCCTGGTCTGAGGTCCTACGAAAAGGCGGACTTCCAGTCTCAGGACAAGATTCTCTTTCTAACTTGGCGCAGCGACAAGTTAAAGGTCCGGGGAATGTAGCAGGCATCCTCTGTCAGAGCCTTTTCCCGAGCCCTCCCTGATCCGGGGTGCTGAAGTGTCCCCAGTGCCACGCACCGCCGGGCGGTGTTTCCCAAAGTGGACTCGAGAGAAAGAGGCCGAGTTTCTGGAAATCCCTGAAAATGATTTTGTTGGTGAGCTGCAGAACCACTGGAAGCAAAGCTGGAGAGCGTCTGGTGGGGTCCCACCAGCTCTGGAGCGTGTCCAAGCGTGTCCAGGGGTGTCCAGGCGTGTCCATCGGCCAGCTGTGCGTGAGTCCTCAGTGGAACCGCTACTGCTGCTGCGACAGTCCCACTGCTGTCCTCCGATGCAGCGCCCGTTCTTCGTTCACCAGCAATGTCTGCGCTGTTAACCCGTAAGTGACGGCACTCATTTAGAGATCACCGAGATGATCACCTCACGGTTCTCTGCCAGCCCAGCCCACACGCCCCTGCCTCCGTTCCTCAGACCCCGGCATTGTGTGGCATCTGAGACCCAGGAGTGTCCCGGTGCACTCTGATCTGGCTGCTGGGCCTGGAGCCCGTGCCAGCAGGCCCTGGACCTCCCCGGGACTCTCACACCAAATAAGATGCAAATCTCCCAGGACGGCTTCCCTCCCTGCCTTCCCTGGCCCCCCGCCCCCATCCAGCTCCAAATAGTGTCTGAGTTTTGCTTTTACAAGGGGCCTTTAAAAAAGCTCTGGGCCCCTCGCAAAGCCCCAGCCCGCTTTGTGCAGATGGGGAGGGAGGTGGCCGGGGGCCCCGGCAGGGCTGTGATTTATACTCGAAGGCTTGTCACCCGGTGAAAAGGAAGGGCCACTTTTTCATTCTGATGCAGTGTCAGGTTTGAAAGCCCCCCACTGCTGCAGACTCAGCTGGACCGCCGGCCCCGGGGAAGCACATTGCCCGCTTTGTTGCCCAGACAGGACGGCCGTTGGGAAGGCACCCTGGGCCCGGGCCCACGGAGGCGGGATGCCTGCTCCAGGACCAGGCCCAGCTCCCGTGCCCTCCCCGAACCGGGGCAGAGGACGCTCTCCGTGGTCAGCTGGTTTCCCAACAGACTCGCACCTCTCCTGCTGAGGGTCTTCCCAGCCACGCAGCTCCCCAGGCCAGCCTCGGGGGGAGGAACGGGGCTGTGGGTGCTGGCCGTCCCCACCCTTTCCCAGGGCGGCAGAGCACCCAGCACCAGCTGCCCTACTTCCCTTCTCCAGCCTGCGGGACAGGGTTTTAAAAAAGAGGCACCAGGGTGTCACCAGAACACACAGTCACCCTCAGTGACATTCCAGCTTCCCAGCTGGACAGCGTTTCCTGGGTCTCTGCCACCTGTCCGACTGTTCGGTGAACAGGACACAGAAGTGGCCCAGGTCTCTCCGAGGCCAGCCAGTGTGAGCCGGCGAGGCGGGCTGTCCCGGCCTGGGACTGCGGCAGGGGAACTCGGGGAGAGGCCTGGGGGTGCCCCTCCTTCCAGATCTCAGAGTCCTGGTCTGTGAAGCCGGCTGACGCACTAGGTGCATTTTCAGACCCTCTGTCGGCTTTGTTCATCCGTCCCACACGCATTCACTGGGCCCCTGTGCCGAGCGGGCGGCTGCGTTACAGGATGGGGACGCTTGTCGGGAACAAGAAAGGTGGGGTCTCGTGTGACATCGCTGTGGACGGAGAGGGCAGGTAGGTGTGTTTGTACATGGCCCCGGTGAAGGCGGGAAAGGGGAAGTAGAGGGAAAGCCAGCAGAGCCCTGAGGGAGAGCGCCCGGGAGCGGGATGCACTGGACGCTCCTTGAACAGCAGCGAGGACTCTCCACGGACGCGACGCTTGAGCTGAGACCACAGCGGAGCCACGCAGCCGGTCACGGGCAGGGGATTAGGTTCAGGAAGGCAGATGTGCAAAAGCCCTGAGGCAGGAGGGGAGAAATCCACGGGCCACACAGGAAGGTGACAGCGGGATTGGGACAGGCGCCACAAGGTCCACGCCCTCCTGCGTGGACAATCCGACACGTGTGGGTCTGAACCGGTCCCCTTCGAGCTACCGCCACTGGACCGAGCTCGCGGCGCCGTGCACGCGGCACCCGCACGGTCGGGGGGTGCTCCTGAATCGGACTGCCCCCCCCCCGCAAGGATGAGAGGTGCCCCGCGTGGCTCCAGTGCCGCGTCTTTGCAGAAGGGGCTGTTGACTTGCGTGGTGAGCAGGGTTGAGCGAGTACAGCGGAGGAGTCTCGGTACGTGGATATTGTTGCGCCGCCGATTTACGTTTATTCCTGCTCTTCGGTGGGCAGCCCCTGGACTTTCCCCCAGGACCTCCCGCCCCGCCCCTCTGCCACGTAACCCGCGTGCTACCTAGTCTTGGCTCTGGGGAAAGACACGTGACTCAAACCTGTCAATCAAAACATCCATCTCCCTGGCCCAAGTGATTGGTCCAGAGGTGGGCGTGTAACACAGATTAGACCAATCAGAGGCCGTGAGGCTCATCCTGGGCTTTCATTGGCTCTGCGGGGAGAGGGGCACATCTTCCCTCTGGGAATGCCCAGGTGACAGGAGCGAGGTGCAATGGCTGGCATCGTTTTCTTTTTCTTTTTTCATTTGAACAACCTCGTTGAAGTATAATTTACATCCTCTGAAATTCACTCGTTTAAGTATACGGTGCGATGCTTTTTAGCAGCTGCGTGGGTGTGCTCACGTGCGTGTGCGCGCCTACGTCCGTGAGCTCTGGTTCACGTTTCTGTGTAATGTAACGAGGGTCTTGACTGCCGTCCAAATGGTAAATGACGCCCCCGAGGGGGAGAGAGACCTCAGGAAGAAGGGTTGGGCTCGATGGTGACAAAACCCCGGGCGTGATGTGCACGAGTGATTATCCCGGCAAGACTGGTCATGTGCTTCCCAGCCCTCCGCACAGTAAATATCTGAGTGCCCATTTATTAATTTCTTATACTCTGTCTTGCTAAAAAAAAAAGGGCTTACAAAGATGCTGACAAGACAGGAGGATTAAATAAGGTAAAATAAGAAAGATGAGGCCCGGGGAGCTGTGGGCTGGGGAGGAAGCCTCACAGAAAAGCTTCGTAAACAGAACGCTCAGGGAGGCCGTGGGCACGGGTCCTGACGACCAGTGACAGCCGGACCCCCGGCTGCACAGCAGCCAGAATGCATGGGGTGGGGGTGGGGGTGTGGGGGCGCTTCGTTTCTCAGATGTGGTGTTTATGAGTTTGCAAAACCACCCACTGCCACGATCGTCTCTCGAGCCACCCACACCGCAGTGGGTTCGCTAACATCCATTTTACAGGGGTCAGTGTGTCACGTGAGTTAGGAGGTGGCAGTGACAAGCCCGCTGAGACCCGGTTGATGTGGGGGAATGCGGCACTTAGAGTGTGTGCGTGTGTGTGTGTGTGTGTGTGTGTGTGTGTGTGTGTGTGGTCCAGGAGGGGTGATGGGTGGCTTCGAGGTGTGAGCCACTCGGATGTGGCCCGGGCGATGACGACGGCCACCGGGTGTGGGGTGTGGGGTGGCGGGACCAAGGGGCAGACGCAGAAGGTGAGCTCCCAGAACTGGACAGAGGCGGATCGTGCTGGGCCTTTGTGTCCAAGAGAAGTAGTTAGGACTTCGTTCAGCGTTTGAAGCCGGGTTTGCTGGGTGGTGGTTGTTGGGGGTTTTTTCCTGCTTTTCATGTTTCCCTTTGGAGAAAGCTTAAGACGGTCTCCATGACTCTGCAGCTGCTAATCATCGGGAAGCTGTAATCACTAAGAGAATGTTTGAAATCACTAGTTAAGGATTTTTAGAAGGAAGCAAGCCAAAGAAACACTGCAGCCATCTGCCCTAATTATTTCCTGGGCTCAGAGTAACCAGGTGCATTGAGGAAGGGACTTCTTTCCTTCTGATTTATGAAGGTCTCAGGGTGCACGCGATGAAACTGCTGATAGAATGTGTTCTGGAATGTTTTCCTAGGAATCTGAAACTTTTCCACTTGACTCACAATAAAATTTTTCATTATTCACTCAAAATCTTGATGGGGGGGAAAAAGAGCCTTCAGAATACCTCTTGTGGTAAAATACTGACCTACATATCCAAAGAATCGTGTTGATACTTGTTACTCTAAACAGGGAAATAAGGGACGTGGACTTGGAGAGTTAAGGGACTGGAGAAGTCATGAACTTGGAGCACCAGATAAGCAGGTTCGATTCCCGGTCAGCACACATGCCTGAGTTGCAGGTTCAGTCCCCACTGAGGATGCATATAGGAGGCAACCGATCGATGTTTCTCTCTCACACAGATGTTTCTCTCCCTCTCTCTTGCTCCCTTCCTCTGTCTAAAATCAATAAGTAGCCCTGGCTGGTGTGGCTCAGTGGATTGAGCTCCGACCTGGGAACCAAAGGGTCACTGGTTCGATTCCCAGTCAGGGCATGTGCCTGGGTTACAGCCCAGGTCTCCAGTAGAGGGCGTGAGAGAGGCAACCACACATTGATGTTTCTCTCCCTCTCTTTCCCCTTCCCTTCTCTTCCTCTCTCTCTAAAATAAATAAATAAATAAAATCTTTTTTAAAAAAACCCTGCTAATGAGGTCTCGGTATTTGGTTCTTTCCAGTAAAGTTAAAAAAAAAATCAATAAGCATGTCCTCGGGTGAGAGCTAAGAAAAAAGGAACAGGGCCTGGTCCTTCCCTGCTCTGGCCGTTGGAGGCACGAGGGCAGCTCTGAGCTCCAGCGTCCCCACTTTGATTCTCCAATGCGCCCCGCCCACGTCCTTTCCCCGGAGGTGTTGTCCGCGCTGTGCGGTGCGCAGAACTGGGCCCGGTGGACCAGAACGCTGGGAGACTGGGGCCAGCGGGACTCGAGGTTTGTCCTGGCCCTTTCGGAAACATCGCCCGGAGAACGAAGCAGACAACAGATGTGTGTGTGTGTGTGTGTGTGTTTATGAAACGTTAAGTACAACTACTCATCGGCTCATTCTTCCCCCAGTGGGGAGAGGAACACTCGCTAGGACACACATATTACCGCCACTCACCATGTTTGACGGGGAACCCACGCGCGTGGGCTCTGCCGCAGGTCTCTGCACACTGCCCTGGCTGTCCGGAGGGGTCGTCGGGGTGACACGGGTTCCTCCAGGCCCAGCAGGGGGGACGGGACCAGGTCGGGAGGCACAGAGGCTGGCTGGTTCCCCTGTGCTCGGGGCAGCGGGGCAGCCAGGAGAGGCGGCGCTGGGCCCATCCTTGGAACCCAGCATCACGCACCCAGCACGCACCACGCAGGGTCAGGTTCTCGTAGGTCGGGGAGCAAGAAGGTGTGGCCTGAAGGGGAGGGTGTTGGGAGAAAGAGAGGAGGCCGATTTCCTGGGTGACCTGGGTGACGTCCACATGGCGCAGCGGAGCAGCTGTCTTCCGAGCCTCCGCCTCGTTGCTCTGGCCGATCAGCCCTCGCGGTCCGGGTGTGGCTGCTCTGCTATGCCTTTCCAGCCTGCTTTCTATCCCGGGGGCAGTGACAGCGAACCTGGTGGAAAACCAGGCAGGTGTTGCTGAAGGTGAACCCGCCTCCTCCTGCCCTCGCCTCCTGCCCGTCTTCACCGCAGCAGGTCCTCGAAGCCTGGGGTGCTGGTCGCCTGCCATGGGAAACAGGCCGGAGTATTTGACCTAATCATGGGGCTCCGTGCATTATTTAAACCGCACCTTCTCCGGGCAGACGGACCAGCGAGCAGTGCGGCCGAGTCTCATTATCCTCCTGAGCCGCGGTGATGCTGTTTGCCAGCGTTGCCAGGAACACAGACGCGGTAGAAACTGCTGTGTCCCTCCGAGGGGCAGCGTGCAGAGCGGGGGCTCTGGGAGCCTCCGGGACCACGTTTTCATCCCCCGATCGACGCGGAGCCCGGTTTCCCGTGTGTTTCTGTTTGAAGACAGTTGGTCTCTCCTCTCGCCTTGGTTCGCGGACCCCAAGCAGCGCCAGGACTCAGGCCCGCAGGAAACCCGTCTGTCACGCGTGGTTTTCCCAGATGGCGGGCTGCAGCCGCCCCGGCCCTCCGGGCCGCACCTCCGCACTGGGCCGCGTTAGGTAGAAAACCACCGGCCAAAGGCATGAGGCAGGGGAAGACGGCCTGGAGTCGACCTGCGGTCCGGGAGCTGCGACAAGAGCAGAGGGCGTCCCGTTGTGTGACCGCAGCAGGGACAGTGCGTGGGCCGCGCCATGACTCCTCCGCTCTGTCTGTCTGAGTGACACGAAGGCACCGCCAGTGCTGATGGGACTTGACCAACACACTTCAGCGAGTGGGGGGCTCACAAGTACGGCCCATAAGGGGTGAGGATCGGCTGTGGGCCTGTCCAGCCCCGCTGAGGAGGTGACCTTGCCTGCACGTTGGACACCTGGCCAGGAAACAGACGCGGCGCTGAGTGCTGGACACAGGGGCCAAGGGCAGGCCTCGGACCACGGAGAAGCAGCTTCGGCCGAGGCTCTGGTGAAAGGGCTTAAACCAGTGACAATGCAAACACCCATGAGTGTGCGAAAGGCAGCCCCTCTATTCTCGGTCCCTCCGGGGGTAAATCCTGGGGTGTCCTGCTCCCCCACTCTGGGAAGCGCTGTTCTGAACCCCCACCGGCTGTCGTCCCCGGGCCACCTCCGCAGATGGGAGAAGGAGCCCTCTGCCCAGCTGGGAGGCTGCAGGGGACTTAGTCCCAGGACGAAGGGCAGCTCCAGGGGAGAGGACATCTGTCAGCTTGTGGGAGCACCAGCGGCAAGGCCCAAACTTCAGGGCCTCACGGAGCTGCCCCTCTGGGCCCCTCCACCTCTTCTTGTCCGCATGAGGGTGGTGGGAGCTGCCCCTCTGGGCCCCTCCACCGCTTCTTGTCCGCATGAGGGTGGTGGGAGCTGCCCCCCTCGGAGGCAGAAAGGGGGCCCTCCCTGGACAGGAGGGTGGTCACGAGGAAGGCTGGCCGCCCCCCTCTGGTCGGCTCTCCAGCCACCCTCTCCTCGCGCATGTCCCAGAGAATGGGTGTCACCCCACCTGCCGCGCCCAGGGTGTGGGTCTGTGCCCTGCAGCCACCGGTGTCCTCGGCCCCTCGCCCTCTCCTTCTGCAGACAAGTCTGGCCTTGCCGTCGACACCTGAGCCTCCGGCACTTCCCCACGAAGACACGGTGAACGCAGGAGGGAGTCAGGAGCGGGGATGGGAAAGGCTGAGCCTGTCCGGCAGCTCGCCAAGGTCCGCTCGGCTTTGGGGCTCCTGGTGCTGTGCCTTCTCCTCGTCTCGGGGAGCCGCCTCAGAATGGGGGTTCAATGGGTTATCTCAGTAACTGCTTTTTAAACTGTTCAGGGAACAGTCGTCTGCGTAGCTGGCATACCGTGGCCCAAGGCTGACACCAAGGGGGGAAGCCAGGTTCTGGAAAAGGGGGACAAAGGAAAATTTCAGCGAGTGCCTAAATCAGTACTGGGCAGGCTGGAGTCTGGCCTTTTCCTTCCTGGGAGACGAAGGAAACTGTTTAGAGAGTCAATTCCTATTTCATTAACTCAAGCGATTGAGCTCAGGGGCGTGGGGCAGGCCGAGGGGCAGGCGAGGGGCAGCGGGGTGCTGCGGGTGGGTAGCCCCGGGTGGGGGGCAGGGGTGCTGTGGGCTCTCTGCAGGGCCGAGGTCCCAGCCCTGTGACCGTGTGAGGCCGGACTTGACTCTGTGGCCTCTGTCAAATGAGGAAGGGTCAGCGCTTTGAAGGACCCCGTTCAGGGTTGGGGGGGGTCCGTGTGTCAGAGATCAGATGCCAGCTTCTGCGACTCGGAGTGAGTGGAGTCTATGAGGCCACCGTGTGGGACGTGTGTCCCGGCTCCGGCTGCAGGGGTTCCTCGGGGTCCCCCGAGGTCAGAGCTGGGGTGCGAGGTCTTTCTCCTGGTGAATGCGTCTCACTCAGTGTGGATTTTTTCATCTATTTTAGGGGCTTTGGGGTTCACTTAATCAAGCCTCATTTCCTAGATCACTGTTCGGTCCCCTCTAGGACCTTGCCCCCACTGCAGCGGCCCCGAAGACTGGCCGGGTGAGGGGACACCACCCACCTCCCTCCCTCCCCCGACATACACAAGACTTACCCAGCTTTGCAAACAGAGCCCCGGCCCCCCTCCCGGCAGGACCGGCCTGCCCTACCCCCCCCCTCCAGTACCCAGTGCCCAGCCCTGGCTCAGGACTCCACTTCCCGTGCTGACATTTGTCACTTTGGAAAAGGCTGAGAACCCTCAGGCTGCTGCCCCCGCCCTGCCAATGGCAGGGCTTTGTAAAGCGGGCGGGTCTGCACGGAACCTCTGTGCCTGCAAAGTGACATGCTGGCCTCTCAGCCCCCCTACCCCCGTCCCCCGCCGGTGGCATGAAGCCCATCAGCCCCCAGAGGGTGGTCTCTTTTCTGACACGGAGTTGACAGGTGGCATTCGCTTCAAGTGTGGAACAGAACGATTTGGTGTTTCTATCTATTGCAAAACCATCACTGCAATATATCTCGTTAACATCCGTCACTGCACAGAGTTACAGTTTCTCCTGTGAAGCAATTGGCCCACCGCCGTCAGCAGGCAGGCGGGCCTGATCCTGCCCCAAATCCAATTTTCTCAAAACAAACCAAGAACCCGCACGTATGTGTATTCTCTCTCATTTCAAAGAAGTGGAAACCCGCCCCCTCCACCATGTCATGACCCCGAATGCCATGCCGGCCCCATGGGGTCTAGGTGGAGAGCCCTCTGCTACAGTAGCTCCCCGTCTGGGGGCTCTCTGGGGGGGACATGCCTGCCACTGGAGGACGTCCCCAGAGCCTCATTATCACGGCCCCCCAGGCTGCCGGGTGGGCTGCCCTGGAAGGAGGTTTAATGGTCCTGCGCCAGCCTGGCCCCTCCTCCATCCCGAGTCTGCTGTTTCCGCTTGCCCAGGTTAGATGCAGCCTCGAGGAATAGCTTGTTTCCACTTCCTAATAGAGTGTTGCCTTCGCCCGTAGCTCGAGGAAAAAAACAGTGGCAGCTGCCTAAACACATCCCAGCAGTGAATTCGCAGGAGGCAGCTCCAAGAAAGTCCACACCGGCAGCGGCGGGTGTGACGCGGGGGTGCCATCAGGCTCCCAGGGCCCCTGCGCCAACCACCAGAGTCTCGGGAGGGACCGAGGCCAGGGTGCTGGCAGGACGTGCAAATTAGTTCAGGGCGCTCGGGGCGCAGGCCACCGTGGTTCGGGGGCACTGACTCGTGTGCATTGCTCATTTGCTTATTCACTCCGTGACTACGTACTGAGCGCCGCCGTGTTCCAGACACTGACCTTGACCTTGGAGAGAGAGGACTTGCTTCCCCGGGTTTCCCTGTCTAGCAGGGGAAGCAAGACACCTGAGCGAAGAAACCAGCAGATAAACCACGGTCATTCTGGGCAGAGCGGGGAGGGCAGTGATGGCAGGGACACGGGTGGGCCAAGGGGACTGAGGCAGGGTCTCTGTAGGAGTCGGCCGTCCCCAGCCTCCCTGGCTGGAAGGTGCCGAAGTCTGCAGAAGTAGCTGTGTCCCGTTCTCCTGATGTGGGTTCTCAGCGTCTGGAGCAAAGGTGGCTCTCAAAGTGGGGTTCTGGGCTGGCAGCACCCCGAGAGCTGGTCAGAAATGCGTGTTCCCACCCTGCCCCCAACTATGACACGCCCTCTGGGGGGACCACGCACACACGCCACCTACATACGTGTGTGTGGGGGGTAGTGTTGCCGTTCGTCTTGTCGCTCCTGTTATTTTAACATAATAATGTTGCATGTGTTAAAGTTATTAGTCTTCATCCACACCGATACTGTTATTATTTTGATGCAATTATTTAAACGTAAATGATACATACGGCCCTGGTGAGATAAATGTGTGATAATGCTAATTGTCTCCTCGCTGCCCAACCTCCCGGCCTCCCTCACTTGACAGAATGCTGGATTTGCTGGAGGTGGCAGTGTGCCCGGTTAGAAATAATCACCTTCCCAGGCTGCTTGCAGCTGTGTGATTAGGAACCGGTCCTGGCAAGAACTTACAAGCTCCAGTTCCCTGGGAGAGTCTTCTGGGAAAGCCAGGGGGAAAGCTAGTATTAAGTAATACACTCGCCTGGCACGGACATTTGGCCCTTCATTTCGTTCTCCCTGGAACTCAGATGCAACGGCTGGATGGCTCACAGCCTCCTTGCAGCCACGAGCATCACCCAGGGCATCGGTGCCGCCCCCTGGACCGGGCCAATCCTGCACAGCTGCCTTTTCACCGCCTCTCCTTCTAAATAGTTATGAGGGCACATGTCTTATCTGACCCAGTTTATCATGTTTGCATGGTTATTTCTCCCCTTCTTTTTTTAAATCCTCACTCGAGGACATGATTATCAATTTTTTAGAGAGAGGGGAAGGGGGAGAGAGCAAATGAGTGAGAGAGACAGAGGGGCATCCATGTGAGAGAGAAACATCCATCGGTCGCCGCCCACCTGCACCCCGACCGGGGACTGAACCCACAGCCTTTTGGAGTATGGGGCGATGCTCCCCACAACTGAGGCACCCGGCTGGGGCTGTTTCTGCTCATCCGGAGTCCTCCCTTCTGTGGCTGACCTTCTCCCCTCCTCTTTGAGTCCGGGAAACTCGACAGAGACGGCTGATTTCTCCGTGCGTTCCCAGCAGTTCCGTGTGGACGCAGGTGGGTCTCGCAATGCCTCTTTGTGGAACGGGGAGGCATTTCTCATAATCGCCCTGCACTGAATCTGCTTCGTGTGAGGTTAATGTGAAGACGGAGATGGATGTCTTGGTCCTGCGATGTCACGCACGAACCGCTGTGAGCTCAGTGGGTGATCGATCACCCACGGGTGGGTGAGTGTCCGCTGCACGCCAGGCCCACCAGGAAGGGAGGAGTGCCCGCGCCCCTGGCTTCCACCGGGGGCAGGGGCTCCCTCTCTGACCTTTCCTTCCTCGGGGCTGACTTGACTTTAAAGCTGAAATTCAGCACCTCCGGACGCACGCAGCCTTAGACGGTCACGGTGCCCGGTTATCGCTGCCCCGCACAGGTGCGCCGCCTCGGTGCCGTTAGCTGCAGGAAGAACCCAGCTGGGAAGGGCACGTCCGTGAAGCCACATGCCCAAGCGGCACCGAACAAAGGCAGAGGGTGGCACCTGGGTCCTGACGTCACACCCAGCGTGCCTAGCTGGGCGACCTTGGGCGAGTTACTTAACCTCTCTGGGCTTTAGTCCCTGCAGGTGTAAGATGGGATGACCAGAGGTCTTCACGCACAGGGTGGTTGAAAGTGGGAGCCTGCTGCGTGAGAGGCGGGCGCTACCGTTTCCATCCTCCCGCCCCGAGAACTCAGGTGTCGGGAGGCTGCGACATCACCTCGTGCTAGAGGGGGGTCTGTCCCCCGAACGTCGCAGAATCCCCCTCCCCTGTCGTGCTCCGTCCTTGGCCGGGGGCTCGGTTTCCGTGTCCTGCCTCGCCAGGCACGAGTCCAAGACCGCATCGGGAGAGACACAAGTGACCTTCATCCTCACATGTGTTCCTTTCTTGTTTTGTTTGCTCCGCCATCGGGAAAGCATTTGGTACCTCGTACCCCGAGACGTCCCATTAATGTAATCACCCTAAATGTCAGTGCAACCAAACAAGACCGCGGACGCGGACTCAAGGGCAGACAGGACTCGTGTGTGGGGGAGGCGGGGATGGCTCGACGGGAGGTGGAAGTTACGTTTTTTTGTCTTTTAATTATCTTTAATGAGTGGGAAAGTATGTGGGCCGTGTTAAAAATAAGGTCTTTATTTTTGAGGGAAAAGGCCACCCCCTGGAGCAGGAATGCTGCTCCCTCCTATTTACGCGCATGGAGCTGATGGGGGCAGGCAGGACAGACGCGAGGCGTCCTCGCGAGCAGTGCCACCATCTGCCACAAATAAGCGTCTCTCTTTGAAAAGACGGAGAAACGTCCCCAACCCGCGGCCCCACCAGCAGCGAAGGCAATTACCCACATTCTGCTGTGAGCGCTCACTCTCCTTAGCCCCTCTCCGCCCCTCTGATGTGTGAATCGGGTCAGGTTTTTGTTGTTTTGTATTTTTCATTTATTTGTTTGTTTTTGCCTTTCATTTTCCAAACCGTTTTGGGGACACTGTGAAACCTGTCTTTCCATTTTGGATCCGTGAGGCCAGCCTGTGGAGGGATTTGGACGGTCCCGGGTCCTGGAGGCCGCGCCGACGGGGTCACCGTCTCCGTGAGACGCAGGTCAGGGCTCCGTCGGCATCGAACGCCTCGCCCCAGATTCCAGGCCCCCCCCCCACCGTTCCCGTAAGGCCCCCAGATGAGGAAAGGCTTCACATTGTTAAATGGCTGGTGGGGGGTGGGAATGTTTAAGCCGCAATGTTTTTGACGTGAGAACTCCATGAAATTTCAATTTGATACTTGTAAAGTTTTATTGAGACACAGGCACACTCACCGGTTCACACCGGTCCTGGCTGCTCTCGCGACACCACAGCCCGTTTGGCCCGAGAGCCTCAAACACTTACCATCTGGGCCTCGGTAGAGACAGTGGGAGGGTCCCTTCCTTGTAGGACCCGTGACGCTGAGCAGCCTCCGTGGGACGGAGCCGCGCGGGGTCACTCTGGGGGCCCTGGCTGCAAGTGGGGGAGGCCCCTGCGGGTGATGGGTGACCCGTGGTTCGCATGGGGACGGCACAGTGCGGGGACACGACTCGGGGCGTGTGTCTCCCTCTGCGTGCCCGTCCCCCGCTGACTCTGTCTCAGGGGACTTTGCTCAGTTTCCGGTGGGATGACAGTGTTAATAGGGTCACCTGCTCCCCGCTTTGCTTCCGTGACTCTCTCGGGAGCAAGGGCACCTGAGAACCCAGCAAACCCGTTCTCGTGGACTGCTGGCCCGAGCTGGCCCAGGACGTGGTCGCCCAACCTGGGCACCACTGAGCTCCGGGCCAGCTGCCTCTGTGTCAGGGACTCTGCTGTGGGTGGAAGGCTGGAGCGGCGTCCCCCACTCCAACCACGGCCAGCAGAACTGTCCCCAGACACTGCCTGATGTCCCCTGCCTGGCGTCCCCTGCCTGGCGAGAGCGCCCTTTCAGGAGGGCCACTGGCCCACCGGCTAAGGGATAGTGACGTAGAATGTAAGAAGGGTAAAACGTGAAAACGTGCATGGTCACATTTTAAATGGTGATGTAAGCACCTGTGGAATGTTGATTCTGCCTCTAAGCATGCAAAGCCTGAGGTGTCCGTCATCGGGCCCTTTAAGAAAACATGTGCCAGCCCCGGCTCAGACAGTGGCTCTCAACCCTCCCCTCCACGCGTCAGAGGGTTAAACTGTGAGCTCGTGACCTTCCTCACGTGTCACCCGATGTGGAAGAAGGGGCTCGGCAGATGTGACTCCGCTAAGGGTTGTGAGCTGGGGGGAGGTCCTGGGTCACCCCGAGGGGCCGATGTCACCCCCGGGGCCGTGTGCGAGGTGGCAGGTTACAGGGACCGGAAGATGCAAGCAGGTGGCTGAGAAGAGTTGGGGGTGGGGTGGGGGCAGGAGCCTCTGGACCGGAAAAGCCAGAACAGACTCCCCCAAATCCCCAGGAGGGACACCACCCTGCCCACCGTTCAGTCAGACGTCTAACCTCTAACTGACCAGAAATTGCAATTTTTGGTTTGTTTGTGTTAAGCTACCAATTTTGTGGTGCCGTGTTTGAACAGTAATAGGAACCCATACATCATCTCGAAGGTGGGGGGACCCTGCCGAGGCCCATCAGAGCCCCTTGTGGACCTGGGCCTAGAGCCCAGTGCAGGGACGGGTGTGCAGGAGTCAGCCGTGTGGCCACCGTGGGGGCTGTACGCCACGCTCCTTGGCGGGAATTGCAGACCCAGCGCCGTCGAAGCACGGCATTTTAGAGCCGCCACTCGGCCTGGTGGGTATTTCTCTGCGTGCCCACCCTGGGCCCGCTCTCGTGCCTATGACGTCTAAGATTCTGGTGGCTCCGAGAATTTGTCTTTGGAAGGCATGGCTGCTTGGCTCGTTTTCCAGGGGCCGGAGGGAGATTTTGGGGTTCTCCCAGACAAGGGGGGCATCCCCACCCAGGGTTCAGAGGGGACGCACGTGCCTGCTCTTTTAGAGGAGACCGTTACTGCCCTGAGATTGCAAACCACGCCGAGGAGTGTCAGGCAGGGAGATCTGGCAGTTTGCTCAGAAGAGGCACTGAAATGAAACAATCCATTCATCAAGGTGCCTTTTGTTTCAAGAAAAAGAAACGAGGCACATTTCGCGGAGAGAGGCACTCTGTGTCTGGCGAGCGTTAATAAATCACAGACGGGGAGAGGAAACACCCTCCCAAGCACTCCGGCCGGCTGGCGGCTGGCGTGGCCAGGAAGCTGCGGGGACTGTGTGTTCCTGGGGGCGTGTCCGACGCGGGTCCGAGACCAGCACACGTGCCCCGGGACCTGGGGCCCGTGTCTTCAGTTCAGACTTTTTCCCACCTAATTTTTTTCACGGATTATGGGTAGCACCCACTTTTCACATTCCCATACCCTTGAGAACTTCCAGTGATGACATATTAACATGATTAAAATAAGGGTAGTAATGAGTATTATAAGTATATAAGTACATATAATATTATTACTGCCATTATTGGTATTGTCATTGCTACTTATTATTATTGTAATTATTAGCATTGTTACTTATTGTTGTTGTCATTGTTACTATAGGGACAGAAATGTCCCTCAGTTGTGGGGCACGGCCCACCTGCTGGGTGTTTTTTGCCTCTGGCTTCACACAAGGTGGTTTTGCTGTGATTTCCATGATAAAGATGGGATTCTGAAGCTTAATGAGTTTGAGGTATTTGTAAAAATAAATAAATATTAACAAACACCCCAACACAAACGAAAACCTAACCTAGCTCATTGGAGACATGGATTCATTTTATTTTATTAAGTTTCTTGGGGTGGCGTTTGATTAAATCTGTGACCCAAGTTGCAAGTGCACCGTCCCATGATGCGCCCACTGACCGCGGCATCGGGCCCTCGCCACCCGCAGTGGGGCCTCCTGTCGCTCAGTATTACATGACCCCTCTATGCCCTCTGTGCTCCCGACCCCTCCCCTCGGGTGACCCGCGTTCTGTCTGCGTCCGTGCGTGCATGTGTGTGTGTGGGGGGGTGTGTTCGCTGCTCTGTCTCACATCCCGTGTGCGAGGGAGGCCACGTGGTTCTGGTCCTTCCCCGCCGGACACGCCTCACTCAGCACGAAGCCCCCACGAGGCCCGTCCTTGTCCTCACAGATGGCCACTGCCCCCTTCCCGTGGCTTCGCCTCTTCTCCCTTGTGTCTTTGCCTGCCGCAGGGACGCCCTGAACTGTGGTGACACACCCCCCGCCCCTGGGCCGTGCGGTTTGGTTACAGCCCCCCCTCTGTGGCTGCTGTGCCTCTGACAAGCCCCCAGGCCCCTCTGACGCTCGGGGGGACACTTCCTGGTGGTGGGCCCCGCCCTGAGTGCTGCGGGACATCAGCCTCTCACTGACCTGCGCCCTGTAGATGTCTGGGCCCCCTTTCCCCACTCGTGAGACTCACAAGTGTCTCCAGACAGTTCTGGGGGACAACTCCTGGGGGCAGAATCACCCTTTGCAGAGAACCCCTGGCTTGGCTGCTCTTCATGAAAATCCCCCAACAGCCTGACATAGCACCCCTTGCAAATGTATCCGTGTTGCTCCAGGAATGTTGATTTTTATCGTATCCAATTGAAGAGGAGAGCGGGACCTCGTGTTTCCATCAAGGCTTTCCTGGCCACTTACTGCTGACCCCATTGGGGGCAAAGCCGGTCCCGGCCCACCCTCCGAGGCCGACTCCCTCCCCACACAGCCCGGCCCCCGCTCTCCCCCACCGGCCCCTGCTCAGGCTCCCAGGCCCTCAAGCCCTTTCCCCAGGCTGCTGGCCGCCTGGTCTGCCGCTGCCTTCCTGTCACAGCTCAGAGAGGACCCGCCCCAAGCTCCGCCCTGGGCACACACCACGAAGTAAGCATCGTGACTGCGGTGGTGCACACCCTTGGCTGGACGGGTCATTCCCCGTGTCACTCTGTCTGGGCGCTAAGAGACACTGAGACGGCACCCGGGGTCCATTATCTCACAATCTCGAAAACTCCATTTCCGGCAGTAGCTGCACCGTTGAGCTCCAGGGTGAGCCGCTGAGGGAGGGCACAATATCCCGCCCCTGACAGCAGCTCCGATAAGGACAATGGACACGCAACAGGGAGACAGGACGAGTGTGCTGTCGGCTGGTGGCCAATGGAAAGGGCCAGCTGTCAGCCGGCGCCCTGGCCCCCTCTCCCGGGGCCTTAGGAAACCAGAATTGGACTTTTCTGGATCAATAACAGTCACTCGGTAATCCTGTCTTTCCGGGAGACGTGGTGGGAGCAGGTGGAGCCCAGTGAGCGGGGGGATGTTCATTAGTGCTTGCTGCACCACGGCCGCCCGAGAACGCCTCCCCGCAGTCAGATGGAGTGTCGGGAACGAAGACAGCGGACTCCCTCTGCTTCCTGCAGCCGCCCGCTCGGGGCTCCCCAACACGTGGGACGAGTTTAGGTGACGCACACCGTGCTGTGGAAGGTTGGGGTGCAGAGGGGGCCTCCAGCGGCCCCGGAGAGCTGTCCCCATGAGCAGCTGAGGGACTGGTGTTGGAGGAATGCAGACGAGGTACAGAACCCTCGAGGCTCACCGAGCAGCAGGCCGGGAGAGCTCCGCCCTCCTCCGCGTGCTCTCCCACGTCCAGGAGGCGGCCTGGGCTGGTTCTTTCTGGCGATGGCAGGAGCCCATGGGAAAGGTCATGGGAGAGTGCAGTTGGGCCTCTGGAGAATAGGCTTGGGACTGGCCCATCAGCACTCCTGCCGGGTTCTGTCGGCCAAAACAAATTACAAGGCCAGCCTGGATTCCAGGAGCAAGTCCGTGGCTCTTTCTGCTGAGGAAAGGACTATGAAGTGACACACCAGGGGTGGGGTCGGGGGGAGGAGAAAAGGGCCATTTTGTCCTTGCTCCACAGAACTACTCTCATTTCCTGTATGCCCAGCGCTGGCTGCCTCCCTACCACTCTGTCTGCATATGTGTCCATCCATCTGTCCATCCATCTGTCCATCCATCCACCCATCATCCACCATCATCATCCATCTACCCATCCATCATCCATCCATCCATCCATCCACCCATCATCCATCCGTCCATCCATCCGTCCATCCATCCACCCATCATCCATCCATCCACCATCCATCCATTATCCATCCATCATCCATCCATCAACCCATCCATCATCCATCCATCCATCCATCCGTCCATCCATCCACCCATCATCCATCCATCATCCATCCATCATCCATCCATCCATCATCCATCCATCCATCCATCATCCCTCATCTATCCATCCATCCATCATCCATCATCCATCCATGGAAACCGAAGCTCCAAGAAGACAAGTACTTGCCCAACATCACATGGCTGTTGAGTAGACCAACCCTAGGTCTCTCTATGGTCAAACTTCATGTCCAAAACCACTGCCCCAGACCCCACTGACTTCGTGGTAATGTCTGCCTCTTGTAGCTCAAATTAGATCTCCCTCGAACTGGAAAACTTCAGGACTAGGTTCAGCCAGGAAGTGTGAGCCGGGTACTCGTTGCTTCCTGTGAAGGGTGGAGACCAACCTGCTCGAATGACGTGAGAATTCGAAGAGAGGAACCAGCAAGCCCCTCCGGCTTTACTGTATAGGAAACAAACTTTACTTTTGCTTAAAAGCAAAAGATTGTTTTGTAGGCATTTTTTTTTCCTCTTGGAAAAAGACAAGAAAGCAGAGAAAAGGAAGCCTGCCATGCAGGAAGAGCATGATAAGAAAGCTCGTTGAGAAACGCCCACCATTACGGAGTGTTCCCCACACTGATGGGCCTTAGCAACCTCTTCTGTTCCTTCAGGGAGCCCTCGCCCACTACTCTCCCCAGAGAAATGAGGCTCTGGATCTCTGCACATCAAGATTTAAGAGCTTTGGGGGGGCGGCGGGGAGATAAAGACATCAGAATAAAAGCATCCTGTGTGGCAATTAGTCCGTTGGTTTTTTCAAACTATTACAAGTTGCTTAAATTGTGAGTGACTGTTTCAAGGCTGTGCGGCCGGGCCCTTCCTGGGATGTGGCACCTTGGCGGGACCTCAGAACGGGCAGGGCCTCTGGGTAAAGAGCAGGGTGAACGCCATGGAGCAGGATCGGGGGGCCACCCAGGGGAGAGATGCACGAGGCTGCCCCCCTGCTGCTGGGCCTCATGGGCTGCGGGCAAGGTGGAGAATGGGTCATTGTGGTCAGTACCCGGATGGGGCTGGTGTGGGTTTCTGGTCTTGCAAGGTAAGGCCAAGGTGACAGGCTTTTTTGGGCTCTGCAGACTCAGCACTGGGACACTCTGACCCCCATGCCCTCTGGGTGTGGGGAGTCCTTCCTTGACAGAACCTCCGCCAGGGACATACCAGCTCCCGGGAGCTCTTCAGAGGGGACGCCGTTCCAACGGCAAGGAGCCTGCTGGCTGCACTGCCGTGGGTGTCTGTGGCAGACAGGGACAGGAGGGAGGTGAGTCAGGGTCTGTCCTGCCTTGGCCCTGACCTTTGCCCCCACCATCCATCGACTTCCCTGCCCAGAAGTTCCTGCTGGGGCGTCAAGCTCAACGGCACCAGAAGGTCACGCCGGTAGCTGAGCGAAGTGGGCTGCTGAGGGTTTCCTCCTGCTCTTGCTTCGTGGGCGTGGAGCCTTGGTTCCACCAGTTCCTCCCGTGTTTAAGGGGAAGCTGGACACCCAGCTATGCCCTGGTGTCAAACATGGCTCCAGCTCGTGGCGACCCTGTAAAACTCTGTGGGCGGCCGTGGGCCCGCCTGCGGGCGGGGGTGAACGCCGCACGTCAGCGGTCTGTGCTGTCTCCTAATGGGCTGTTTCTCTTTCGACTTGATGGCTTGTTCATCTTCCAGCTCTGCAAAAGACGTTTGAAAAAATTCTCATAGGCAAACTTGTCGTTTTTAAATTGCTTTTGGCCGTGGAGCCACACTTAGAAGCTTTTCCTACGCCTGGGCTGGGAAGGAGCCCATCTGTCTCCCAGTGCAGAGAGCGTGGTGCTTCCTCCCCGGAGCCCACAGGTCCCTCTGAAGTGCGTTGTCATGTGTGGGGTGAGCTGTGGGTCCAAGTTCACGTGTTTTCTTTCCCCCAAACGGCCAGCGGTCCCAGAGCCGTTTTC